>CANXYC012094777.1:0-45158 GCA_948193065.1 Aleurites moluccanus | reverse complement strand
TTTACACAGCAGCCCCTCATGTGGCCAATTTTTGCTACTTAAAAAATTTTAAAAAAATTTAAAAAAATTATATTTTGATAGTGTTTGATGTAATGAATCTATTGATGTATTTTTCATTCTAAACAAAAATCATTTGGACTGCTAAAAATGCATTAGAAATGCGTTAAATCTAGACCGTTAAATATAATATATAAAATTTCTAGACCGTTAAATATAATATATAAAATTTCTAATGCACTTTTAGCAGTCCAAATGATTTTTGTTTAGAATGAAAAATACATCAATAGATTCATTAGATCAAACACTATCAAAATATAATTTTTTTAAATTTTTTTAAAATTTTTTAAGTAGTAAAAATTGGCCACATGAGGGGCTGCTGTGTAAAAAAACACAGCAGCCCCCCTCAACCCGAATATGTGTCTATAAAAATTAATAAGATTTTGACTAATTTAATAAGATTTTGACTAAAGAGACTAGTATTACCATTAGCAAATTCAATATGATTTTTTTATTAAAATTTTTAATTATGTTTGAACTTTTGAACGTTTATTTTTTGTTTTTGGTAACTTTAATTATAATTAGAATTTAAATTCAAATTCAAATTTTCACAATTTGAAAATAACTTTAATGACTAGTAAATCAATCTATCAACCCTTAATCAAAAGCTGATCGGTAAATATAAAATCTTTTAATTGGTCATGGTCATATCTCTCTATCTCTAGTTAAACTTGGGATTCCCCAAGATAAATAATGACAGTGGAAAGTTGACAAAGCAAGATTTACCTACATAGCACTATTATATTAAGCATGATTAGTTTACATGTGAAACACTTCTCAACAACAATTTGTCACTTAATACGTGGGCTCTTGGTGTGGGTCACATGCTTTTGGAATAGAAATACTTTGTTCCCATATTGATATGGATCAAAACCATGTGCCCTCTCATCACCCGCTACTTACAGCAGGTATCCAATTAGTAGCAAACTACCATGGCAGCCAAGAACTAGTGAATCACTGTCTTCTCTAATATAGCCCATAGATTCAAGGAGTAGCTTCTCAAAATGCCCCCCAAAAATATAACCAATGAGCTTTAAGGGCTCCCATCTCAGGTCTAAACAGGCAATCTCATAAAATTAAAAATTTCTCTGAAATATGAAATTGCGAATTTCAACTCTAGTTTTAAGTTGATTAACAAAAATACAAATAAGAGAATAGAAAAGCGTTAGGAGAAAACAGTGTACCTTGCCACAGGACAGTAATGCGTTATTGTTACAAACTTACAATACACAATCAATTCATCAGAAGACAAAACTCTAGTTACATTATATTGTATAAACTGTAATAAGTGAAAAGTTTAACATGGAAAAAGTGAAACTGCAAAACCCAAAAGCTGCATTAACCAATATACTGTACACCCTAAAGCAATAGCCAAGTTTCGTAAGCTCTGAGGTGCTGCAGAGGAAGCTGGCAATGAGGCTAATGGTGAAAATGCAGAATCAGGGCCTGATGCAGCCAATTCATCTGGATTAGGTGGGCTTGGGGTGGAGGGAATAGTAGGCAGAGATGATACAGTTGGAGAAGGTAACACACCACCAGGAGAAGGCAGTAGAGGAGCAATATCTGGTGACAATTCTTCGAAAGGAGATAAAGGAGGAGAATTTGTTGTTAGAGATGCTGGAGAAGTAGGGATAATTGAAGATTGTGAGTTTAGTTTAGTAGATGAAGAAAGCAAGGGAGAGATGATTAAATATATAATGAATGATAAGAGAAACCAAAAGGAGGCCATTCTAATGATGAAGGAAATCAAGAAATGTCACACTTATTGGGGAGAGTTAAATAAATTGTTGAAGAAAATGTGGGCCTACGGACAGTGTGGGGAGCTTTGGTGCAGGTTATGATGAAGTCTTTTTAAAGGTATGACCAAGGGGATTTAGGTGGGGTCCTTAGCCATATGGGATGTGATGACTGGACGGTGGTGAGAAATTGCGGGTTGGCATGTTTGGGTAAGAGACAAAGATCGGTTGAGTTTTGTTGCCACATGTTTGTTTGAGTTTTGATTCTTGATTCCCTTTTAACCGTGATTTTGGTTTCCCTAATTTTAGCCTAATGACAGATTTATACCTCATTTTACTTTAATAACTTGCGTACTAAGCGAGATTAAAACAATATTGAATCACGTGCTAATCTTTGCCTGATTAATCTTCTGCAAGTTTATTAAACTTTCTTCTTTTTTATTTTTTATTTTTTTGACCTTTTGTTTTACTGAACAAGGCCCCATTTTAAAATCGTTATACAGAGTTCTTGCTTCAGGGATATTACAGCTAATTCAGGATAGGTGAGAGAGTACAGTTTTAAGTTTTCCTGAACAATTGCTTTTTTATATGGATAATGTATACAAATACTGTAATGCCACTTCAGGTGATATATTAAATTGATACAAAAGTGTGGGCACAAGTGGCACTAAAAATTATTATGAAGTAAGACTTTTGTTACTTCAAGAATTCAGAATATACTGATGAGAAACCGTTCAAAGATTGGATAGACTCTGATCTGATAACTTTCAAGTTTCAAGCAAATTCTGAGAAAGAGACAAAAAAAATCATTGAATTGATTGTTTTTTTATGATACAGATATTATGTTATACAAAAAGATGCTCATAAGAGAACTCTGTACTATAGTATGAATTAAAAACTGAATTTATATCGATACATGGGACATTGACCTCTTACCTGAATTCAGGAAATAAGTCTTTCAGCCTTTTGATCCCTTTGATCAACTCATTAATATCATTGTATCTGTAAATAAAAAGGCAATCAATTGATCTCAGAAATTATAGATTTGTGATACAAACAAGAGGGATCAGAAAACAGCAAACCTCCAGGACTTCAAATGCATCGAGGTAGCCGGTGCAACTCTGAGGCAACAAACAAAGCAGCCTGGGATAAATAAGTTGTGCTTGAATTTTTCAGTTCCAAACAAATGGCTTCAATCCGTGAAACCTCAGGTACAGATATTGATAATATCATTGCGTGTGACAAATACTGCCTACAAGAATAACCAAGAGCATGCAGTATCCGTCGCAGAAGTAAGTGAGGCACACCCTTGCGCCAAGACTCAAGGATAGCACTAACCTTTGGAAGGTTAGTCAGAAATCCAGTTGTAGCTTCCCTCGGAGCTGCCTTAAGCAACAATAACACACATTCTGAAGCTATATCTGCGACACTTGCTTCAAAGGACCCACTCAACTCCAGCAAGATACCTACATTACTACCAAAGTCCATTATATCTCTTATGCATTGCTGCTGATCAACTGGACCAATTGCCTCAGAAGAGACATCATTTAGGAGTGCTGGTTCTGTTCTGTAGGCTAATCCTCTTTTACTACCTACTGAACATAGAAGGAAAGCCCTGCACAGGCCAAGAGTTGGCTCAAGAAAATCTTCCATATCTTTTGCATACACAAACTCCAAAAGGTTTCCAACCTTCCTAACTACTTTTAGCTGAGAAAGTAATTTGGATTCCATTTCAGGAGCAGAAGCCAAAGCAAGACATAGCTTAACATTGTTGACATTTGCACTCGACAGATCACCAAGTAAAAATTCAAAGCATTGTGATAATGTCTTCAGATGTAGGATGTCTGAGATTTTAATGTAATCAAACTCGATGAGCATCACAAGAAGCTTCTGCGCATACATAGGAATGGGATCTTCATCTTCAATCAATGTGGGATAGAGAGAAAGGAAGTGAATATTGGATATTGACTTCAAAGCTTGTGACCTTTGTTCATCCTCGGGTTCATCCAGGAAGATGACTATCACATCGAATAGGATTTTCAGGCATAAAAATCTGGCATCACCATCTTTATTTCCCTTGTACAGAACAGCCAGACTTGGGAGAATTTCACCAATAAAGATGTCAGGGCTTTCAAGAATTAAAGGAGATTCCTCTGCAACAGACTCCAAAACTCGAAGGAGGGTTATCTGGAAGTCATCTCTGCCCTAAAGGAAAAAAAGTAAAAAAAAAAACAAATGCAATTTGTTTATCATTATGTAAATCTTTTGTCCCTCTTTGGCAAACAGATATGTACATTCTGGACAAAAAAAAAAAACTTTGGTGGTTTGCTGCAACAAATAAAAAGAAAATTGAGAAGTAAACAGCCTCATAGTCAGTGACTTCTTAGCAAAGTATTTTTACAATGCATGTGTAGACACAGTGCTTATTAACTTGCCCAGGTATTTACCAGCAAAAACACTTTTTTGCATTTGCAAAAATATTAGTTTTCCTATTTAGATAAGCTTGTCTAGATAAATATAGTGTATGAGCAGCATGCAAATTACTGCATATTTTAGTTGTAACCGAGTTTTAAAGAAAAAATATGTATACACTATATGGCATGTGCATCATCAGATTCCTACTCAAGTGAGCTTGTCCCAACCATTTTACACCCTCATTTTACTTGGACAACACTGATCACTCAAGCAATCCTAAATTGCGGCTCAAAAGAACCAATTAAGGCAGAAACTGGAGATGAGGAAAAACACAAAGTTGTTGACCTGCAGCTACTCACCTGAAATGGCGCCTCCACAACCTTTACCAAATTTGACAATTGTTGCAGCACTTGATGATTCACCACCCTGCGCTTAAAAGAAGAGGTCCCAAGAAGATGAAGAACAACAGGAAACAAATGAATATTGGTCTTTGGAGCAACCCGATTGGTAATTGCAAAGACCTGCCCATGGCGCCTTCCTCCAATTATCTGCTGAATATCTGCAGTTATAATGTCCAGTAAGCTTGGGATAGTAGATGTCACAATGCGCACAAATGCATCTAAACACTGCTGCAAGTAGCTGTCCTTCTCTTTTGCCAGCCTGTCCACTGCACAAAGTAATCTTTGATTGCAAAAAAAGTGCGGTAGCCATCTCCTTCCATTCTTGCAAAGAAGAGCCACAAAAAGAAGTGCCTTTCCCCTTAAAATTTCGCTACCCTGCTCAGTAAGAGACAAAAGGCTTGCAACCAGATTCTTATCCTCTGCCAAGGGTAAAAGGTGTCGCCCAATATTTGTGATCATATGACTTCCCAGCATGGCCATACTTAAGAGGTTCAAACTTATTTGTTGCTCACGTGGACTGCCCTTAACAAGGGTAGATGCTGTGTCTTTGAAAGAAAGTTTTTCTACGACTGCTTGAATGGTAGGAGGATTGAACCGAGCCAAACGAACCAAACATGATCCCGCAGTAAGCCTCATACTCTCCTGTTTCCCAGTTGCTCTATATATGTAACACAAGTTACTGATCACATCTGAGCTGGTGAAACGAGTAGCCCAATGCCCTCCTTGACTGCAAATGTTCTCAATTGTCCTTAACGCATAAAGTTGAGTAATATCATCTTCTCCTTTTCGTAAGACAGATGACACCAATGAAATCAATGAGTTTGGAACCTGCGTCCAGTAAATTTATTGAAGATTGAACACAAGTCAAAGGAGCATGAAAGAAAACATAAAGGACTCAATGCAGTCCTACAAGAAACAGCTCTTCTGAAAGCATTACTTTTGAAATTCAATTGATGGCAGCAAATAAAGGAACGGTTTCCACTAAGTAGAATTAGGTGATAGGTTTTAGCAGATAAATGATAGGAAGTTGCACTTGGTTAAAAAAGATGAAATAGTGATCATATAATCTAGCAAAGTGGCACATAAATAAGACAATTATAACATCAAGTTAAAGGGCCAACCTGCCAACCATATGTGGAACGACTATCCTTTGATGGAGATTCTGGTGGATTATTATCTCTGCTCTGCTCATTCTGCGTGGATATATAAAACAGCAACTCGCCTAAAGCAGCCATGGAAAATCTCCTCACTTTTTCTTGCTTGTCCCTTAGGCCATCAGTAAGCGACCCTAAAATTCCAGAATTTGCCAAATCATCCTCAATAAAAGTAGAATGACGAATCAACAAGCCAATTAGCGAAGCAAGTTGAACACGCAAAGCTGAAGCCTTGGACAATCGAAGCATTTTTACAACGATGAGCATTATTGGTCCGTTTGTCAAGATATTGGCTGCATCAGCATTACTGCTCAACAATTCAAGGTATCTAATCAGATTCTGCTTCTCCCCTATGCTAGTGTTTCCATTAAAAATGGATATGGCTCTATTATTGAGTGCATCCAGTTGCTCTTTAGACATCTTAACAAAATCAGATGGCTGCAGTGCCTCAAATGGAAGAGAAGGAACTACCTCTGATGCTTTATCAGCTTTTCTGCTGGGCATCACAGGTCTCACCGAAAGATCAGATGCATGCCAAATTACCTCCGAAAGGTTATTGGATGATTTTGAAGAATCCAACTCGGTGGTTGACCCTGAACCTTCTTTAGTTCTCTGCATTTTGACCTGAGGACTGGCACTGAGTGGGGAAGCAGCCATGTCAACACGCTCCGAAGACGATTCCTGATCATTTGTCTTTATTTCGTCTAAAGTAGGCATGTTAACCATAGGTGACGTTTCCAATTGATGTGTGTTATTGTCCACCTCTTCGGGAATACATGTAGTGTTGTCAGATCCATCAGGTTCATCATGTGTATCGTCTTCTGCATTCTCATTAAAATCAAGTTCCATATCAGTGTTCTCAATTTTAACTTCAGAATCATTTTCATAACTATTAGGCATGAGCCTCCTGTAGTTTTCCTTCTCGTTCTCCCTCTGTAAATTTGATTTTGCTATTGTTGAGAGTCTTAAGAGAGTAATACCCCTAGTAGCACTAGAAGGATCTCTCTGCTTCTCCTCGAACACTCTACCAGAGGTCTTTGTTTGAATTTTTCTGCCGCTTGGTGTACCCTTTATTGGTGTCTCATGACCTCTTGATCCTAACATTGAATTCTCATCATGTTTTGGAGTCCCTTTTGCATCCTTTTCACGATGTTTAGGAGGGTTTTTTTGTAAAGATCTCTCTCCATTACGTTCTGAGAGACATGGCTTAGCTTGAAGTTCTACCATATTATCAAAAGCAGGCTGAGGAGGTAAGGGCAACGAAGCAAATTTAGTTCTCCAGAAAGCATGTCCACAAAGCTCAGTCCACTGTATTCTTTCAGCTGGATCTTTCACCAGGAGAGAATTGATTAGGTTGGTAAAAGGACGGGTTGGATTGCCAGGAAGGGGCGGGGTTGGATCTGAGAGGATAGATTTCACTAATTGAGTGAACTCTCTGCCCACAAAGGGGGGCCTCCCAGCATAGCACTCATAGAGTACACAACCTAGGGCCCAGAAATCAGATGCATATGAATGGACAACCCCATCTTCAAATAGCTCTGGAGCCATATAACAAGGCGTTCCACGTTTAGCTTGGGGCAACTAAAAAGTACATGAAAACAAAGTTACTGTAATAAACAATTATAATCATAAAATAACCGGATAATGTTATGATGTCCAATTTATACCTCATGCGTATGACGTGCGAAATGCTCCAACAGTTAGAACAACTTACCATGGAAGAAGGAGTTTTTGATATTTCACTCAATTTTCTTGCCAATCCAAAATCACACAGCTGCGTTGCAAAAACATATTGGAAACCTAGTTGATATACATAGCTAAAAAAACCATGACTTGGCCACGCAATGAAAGTAATATACACTAGTACCTTTGTCCGTCCATTCTCATCTAAGAGAATGTTTGATGGCTTTAAATCACAGTAAATGATTCCCTTTGAGTGTAAAAATCTGAAAATAGTGGCCTTGTCAAAATAAAAACTGAAAACATAAAATTGTACCCACATCATGTAGAAAAATGAAATAAACCCATTCTGCATTTCTTACTGCAAAGCTCTAACTAAATCACGGGCAAGATCATGAATTGAGTCTTCAGGTAGCTGGCTATCCTGCAATTTAACAATTAAACATCATTGTGCAATTCTAAACGTGCATTGCATGTGCACAGCAGTGAATCCTTTGTTCCATTCCTGTGCACGTAAATCCGGAGCAAAAAATTAAGATGGGAAAGTAACAAGGTAGACAGAATATTCAATCAATATCTTTTGCAATTTCTGAACTATAACCTCCTTATTTTATTACCATAGATTTTGAAATATGATATCCAAATGATTCAAGGGGGATAAATTCTCATGCTTTTAGTAGATCACATTGAGCGTCAGTCTAAAGTTTGAAGAAAGTTATACCAATTTTGCAGGAAATTTTTCCAGTTGCCAATGAAAATTGCAGAATATTATCAAACCTTTTTCGCTTGCTAACATTTAAAGGATTAGTGAACAGAAATGAGATTCAGCACGACCAATAGTCATATTTGAATTTTGAAAAATAAATGTTAATTATATGACTAGTTCGGTGGCTAGCAGAAAAAGCCCAGAACAGAAAAAAGTTATAAAACTAGGACAATTGAATAACAATGAATCCAAAAACTTAATTTCACAATGTCATACTCATATTCTAATATTTAGGATTGATAATAGTGCAGTCCATTCACATATACTTTATATGTGATGATTTCCAAAAGTTGTTGCAGAGGACAACACAACTCTGTGTTGGACGCACCAATTTATAGCCACCAGTGAAATTACTTATCACATTTTAACTTAACACTAAAGTTGAAAAAAAAAAAAAAAAAAACTCACGCCTCACTTCCCGCAATATAACGATACACACTAATCAAAGTAATGCAAGGTTTCGGTAACATTATGTGGTTGTTACCTGCCGTAGTAAGCTCATCAGATCTCCGCCAACACAATATTCAAAAACTAACCACAAGTGAGCAGAAGTTTCATACCTGATACACACAAGAGGGTTGTAAGGAAACAAGTCAGAAGAATAAGAAGAAGGAATTCAATTGTAGTTTTAACAATGAACATCTAAACAGCAATAACTAAACACTAGCAAGCCTTACCATGAGTAGAATTTTAATACGTTTGGATGATCTAAGGAGTGAAGGATCCTGATCTGAAATCAATCCAATAAAAGGGCATCAGTAGATAAAAATAAGAAGAACAGATCTGCGAAAATAAGGCCTTACAAGAGCCTTACTTCTTGAAGAACCTTGCTCTTCTGCGACTTATCCACACTCTTAATTGCAAAATACTCTATTGTCTTCTTCTTTCTCCCTTTATACACAGTCTGTCCACAAATTTCACAATAGAGATAAAAAAGAGTAAAAAGGAGATATTATTATTACCATTTCCATACTTGAAAATTTGAGCAAGCTATAGAAAAGTATTACCGAGTATTTGCCACGGCCAATGGCTTCGTAGATGTGGAAATGGTTCATGGTCTTGCAGTTGGTGTCGCTAGGATTTCGATTTGGATAAAACGAGAAGATTAGGCTGTGTTTTGAGAATTCACTGGCCGAGACTCGAGAGAGTCTGGAATCGGAGAAGGAGAAGAAGACGAGATAGAATCATAGAGAGAGAAACGAGAAAGAAGGTTTTGGGGGGTTTTGGCTGCAAGTGTTTTTAGAGCTTAGCATTGGATATGATTAGTGAGAGAAAGAGAAAGGTTGATTGGTCAAAAATTAGGCGAGATAGAATCATAGAAAGAGAAAAGAAAGAGACGGTGGTGGGATGGGCGGGAATACGAGTAATTGAAAATCAAACCTGAAATTAAGAGAAACATGTCGGGTTTAAGGTTCGTCTTGTATCCAAACAATAGATACGAGGACAAGTGAATTTTGAATTTTTGGTGTTTATTAGGCAACCGTTAAATGCTGACAAGATGGGAAAAAGTCAGATGGTGTGGGGGCTTTTTTTTTTTACATTAGAAAAAATGTTTATTTATATCAAATATGAAATTTCCATTAGATTTAAATTTTCCCCATTGAAAAATACATATAAAATAATTAATTAGTCTTTATTTTAGTTGTATTGAAATCAGTTAAGAAATTGTAAGATCTGAAATTTAAACTCTAATAATAATTAAATTTATAAAGAATATATAAAAGATAAGATCAAATATTAATATGAAAATATAATTTGTTATACAAACATTATATATCATCATAAAATAATATTAAAATCTTAATAATAAAAGTTAAATCTCAATATATTAAAAAATCCTCAAAAATAAAATTTCATTCTTGATAGCAGTTTATTTTAAAGTATTTGAGTAGATTTCGGAATTGGATTCTGTTGAAATTAAAATTTAAAAGTCTAAATTAAATTCAAACCAAAACATATGATAAATTTTGAAGTTTAGTTTGAATCGAGTCAAATTCATCATATTTTTCTTAATCTTTATATAAAAAGTTATTTAGCTTCAATTTGTATATGTAAAAGTAAAAAATAAATATTTGTAAATTAATTATTTTTTAATATAGAATGATAATATTATTCACATGATTTTATATAATTAACAATATATATATATATATATATATATATATATATATATATATATATATATATATCAGCCATCAAGCTAATTTCTGACTTGATACTCCTAATTTGAGTCATTTTTAGTTGAAATTTGAATTTTTAAGTACTATTAAAATTAGTTAATATTCCTAACTATTAAAATCATAAATTTTAGTCTCTAAAATTAATTTTAGTAAAAAGTATTAAATTTTGTGAGATAAAAGTGTTTTACAATTTAGTAAATGTGAGATCAAAATATATATATAAATTAAAACGTCAAAAATTAAAATATAGTAAAAATTTCATAATTTTTAAAATAAAAATTAAAGTGTAAACTATTTATAAACATAAGAGACTAAAAATATTAATTTTAAAATAACAAAAAATAAAGTACTAGTTATGTCAAATTTGATAGATGTTAAAGCAATTTATCATCTTCCCAACTACAAGTTAGTTGATTTTTTTTATTTATCTTTATTAAACCTCCATGCACCTCCAAAAACTACAACTCAAAAACTTGCTCCTTGGTTCGCAAGCATACCTCGGACTTACTAATAATTAATTCATATTCGAGACTCTATTCAAAAATTACTCTTGAATTTGATTTTTGAGCAAAATAGTTATTGCTTCTCTTGGAAAAGTTTTGACCTACTTAAATATATAACTTTATGAGTATTTTATAAAATGATTATCAAAATATATGATTGGTGATCGTCAAATCGTATCACTATTAATAATTTATAAGATTTATCGATTAAAATAAAATTTTATCACCATTAAAATTTTTTGATTGATCAATCAATAATATAATTTTTTTTAATTAGTGATCCACATATTAATAATCGACAATTATAAATATTTAGTCGACTAACCAAACACCCGTGACTTGTACTTTGTAGGTCTCATTAGGGCTGAATTTTGGATTTTCTTGTTCATTGCAATTGACCATATTTGTGGTTTGGGCTTTACAAAGCTTCATAACTCTAGGGTATTCTTGAGCAGTTGTTTTAGAGGTGTTGAGCCGGCAGCACCTCTCTTCCCTTTTTCTTGCTTATTTTTTTATTTGTTTTGTTTTTTTTGCTTCTCTTCTCTGCAACTAGTGCAGCTGTCTCCCTATATGGCAGCTTGTTAGCGCTGCTATAGTTAATAAATCTGGGTTATTAAACCCTTACAACTGCTCTTTCCCTCTTTAAAAGGATGTGAGTAAGTATGATGATTTTAAGTACTAAAAATTTGAAATTTTTCTAACAAGAAGAATGGTGTTTGGGGGTTTGGTGTATTTTCAAGACTTTGGTTCTTCAAAATTTATTGCTTTTTTCAAGTTATTGAAGGAAAGATCTGCTATTATGATTATATGAGGGAGCTATAATGGCCACGCCCTCGTAGATAGAGTCGTCATCTTTCATTTCCTTTTTATATTTGTCTTTTAGACAATGATTATTGATTATCACGAAGTTAAATTTACATATCACTGAAATTTATTGATTGATTTTAAAAATCTAGGATTTTTTGATAATCATCCGTATCTCTTGACATATTTATTTGTCTATTTTTGATATCTATATTTTCTTAATTTTTTAGAGTTTTATCTTTTATTCTCTTTATAATTGCATGTTTATTGTAACCATAGTAATGAAGGTTGATAATTTTCTAAAAAAAAAAATTGTTTCTGCCCTGAAGCATAAGTCCTTCGTGTTGTTGAAAAATTTTAATATTTTTAAAATTTAACAACACTGGTTTTAATTTTTTTTAAACTTATTTTTATTCTCCAAAGTCAACAACTTAACGTATTTCAAAATATTGTACTTTTTTAAATTCCAAACTTTAAAATAATATTTAATTATTATAATTTCTTGAAAAAAGGTATATATTGGGACAAACTTTAAAATATTTTTATTAGTAATTAAACTGAATACAAATTATTAATTTAATCATATGTTGGAAATAAATTTACATAAAGACAACTCTTGTTATGATAGACTACAGTGATTCAGCGAATGGTATTACCATTTCTTTCTTCCACTTGACAAAGCATTTTAACAAGAAAACCTTTCCCAGGGTTTAATAACGACATAAATTGAACTTGATTATGGCACGTTATTAATTTAATTTTATCCATTTGACTTCCACAACGAGCACAAGAACTCGCAGACATAGTTGGATGAGAAGCTATATCTCTTGATGATCTGGAAAATTTCCATCCAGAGGATGGGATGATCCTCTCAAACACGATGTCTATTGGGATGCAATCAAAAGTTGATGAAACACCCATTTCTAAGTTTCCCACTCCTATCATTCTGGTTTTTCATTGTGTTTAAATAATATATTGCTACTTAATTGGAGAAAACTGTTTAAGGCTGATATAATGGGGTCATTAACAATTTAATTAGTTGTTAAACTTGGGCGTTTAATTTAAGAGCCATATTGATTTACGGCATGATATAAACACGAGCACAGTATGCAACCATCCTTGTATTTTTCATGCATGCTTTAATTGGATTTCTGCCAAACTGAAAACATCATGTAGGGGTGTTTGGATAAAAAATAGCGTTTTGTTAAAATAATCAGTTTTGTTAAAAACGAGCCTTAATCAAAAAGCTCCTCCTCCCAATTTTTAAAATTTGCTTTAAATATTAAAAATAATCTAGTTTTATTTTTTTACCCAAACACTTAAAAAACCACAAAACTCCTTAACTTTCTCCTAAAACGCAGTTTATAGCGTTTAACTTCCTATCCAAACACCCTCGTAGTCTCAAGCAGCTTTTTGCGTTTAGAAGTCATTGCCTGTTCTTTGATTGAAAGATACTTTATTTTAGCAAAATGAGGCGATGTGAGATTCATGATCGGTATTGTCCCCCCTGCAGTCAAAAGGCATGATAGGCTAGGTTATGCTATTTCCATGTCTTAAATGGAAAGTAATTTGGTAATTAAGGACGTCTAAATATAATCTTAAATGGCCAAAATACATGATAGACTATGAAGGGATGAAGGGGCATGTAACTCATAGAAATGGACTGAAAATGGAATTGGATTTACCAGTTGAAATGATGAGACTTGTTGCCCCTCTGCAACTCTGCTCCTGTATTTTACATCTAAATAAGAAGTTCATATGAAGTTTTCGATGACTTCCTCTTGAAGCATATATACCAAGCTTCTATAATTTTTTTAAGCATAGCCAATTAATATAGTCAAGTGACTCCTGCTTTTCAGCCTGCTTTGATACATTATTCCCTGGTTTTTGATGCGGTTTCCACCCCTAAAATTACCAGACTCCTGAGAGATCGAAGCAGGAGAATCTGGAGCCATAATGGTTTCAGGATTGGATATGTTTATTGGGCAGGCATATGAACAATTTGAGAGGTTCACTGGATTACCTGGTAAGATAAAAAAAAATTGGCATATGCTCTCTTTGCATCATCAACATAATTTATGAAAGTTTTTTCTAATTTATTTATTTTCTACCTTGTTTTCTCCTTGCAGCTCCAAAGAACTCTTTTGGAAAAGTATGTCAAAGTACTAATTGGGATTTCATGACTAATATTTATGGATATTGGTGGTTTTCTTTTCTATTCAATTAAAATTATATATTCTCTTCCTCTTTGAACCTTTTTGGATGGAGAAAGTGAAATGTTATTGCAGTTAATTTGATCAGTAATCGTTCTGCGACTCATTTTTTAACATATGGAAATAGAATATAATATAATTCCTTCATTCTATACTTTAGGAACTCAATTCTCTGAACCCTTTTCTTTTCAGACCCCATTAAAATTCCTCTGTATGAATAAATGGTAATTATCTGGTGCATTTGAAGGTAGAATTACATAGATATGGATGCAGAACAACAACTTTTATATACACCTTGAAGGAATCAAATATTATTTTTTTAAAATATTTATAATTAGATTAGAAATAGATAATCCAAAGATTGCTGGATCATATATTTCTTAATTTAAGATTTTATTCTAAAAAAATTATATAAATTAAAAGTTGTCCTCGACAACCCCAATAAACGACAGGGACAGGGGGCTGTTTCCTTTCACTAGGGAAAAGTTTCCTGGTCGTTGGAACAAGGCCTAATCAGAAAATTTTGCCAAATAAGAATAAATAAAAAAATGTCGCTCCTTTTTCAGGGAAATCTTTTGGGTCGTTGTCCTCATGGTTACCTTTGGTTTTTATCAGCAACCTAAAGACAAAGCTTTGGTGGGAAACGATTTTGTTTTGCTGATTTTGGTGCCAACTCCATAGTTTCTCTTGGGAGTACTAAAATTTCATATATTAATATTTCTACATCGTGAATGGCGATTGTCTGGTGCATTTGGCAATGGGTATTCTCCGCCATATAAACCCTATAAGTAGGCCGTTGTTCCTGACGATATACACCCTATAAGATATTTCCTTGTTTCATAAATCTTCTATTTTTTTTTTAATTGCAAGTGTTTAGATATAATGACATGTCCTCTAACTTGTTCCAAATTACCTCCAAGATTTCTGCTTTGGCAAGATCAGGCTGTATCGCACACGCTCGTAAACTGTTTGATGAAATGTCAAACAGAGACACTGTTGCTTGGAATTCTATGCTCGCTAGCTATTCTCAACTGGGTCTTCATCAACAAGCTCTCTGTCTATTCTATCAAATGAGAACCAGCAACACCAAACCTGACCACTTCACACTCACTGCAACTTTAAGTGCATGTGCAGGTACAGGCTTCCTTCTAAACGGAACCAAAATTCACGCTTTAGTCGTTCTTTTGGGATACCAAGATTCATTGCCAGTCAATAATGCTCTTATAGATATGTATGGGAAGTGTTTGAATGCTAATAGCGCTGGTGAAGTGTTTAAAGAAATGGATTATACTAATGAAGTAACTTGGTGTTCGCTTTTGTTTGCATATACAAATTCTGGTCAATTTGATGTAGCAAGAGAGGTATTTAATTTGATGCCTAGAAAGGTCGATATTGCTTGGAATACAATGATTGCTGGCCTTGGCCGATATGGTGAAATTGAATTATGCCTGTATCTGTTTAGAGAGATGCAAGAGAGTTTGTGCGAGCCTGATCAATGTACTTACAGTGCCCTTATAAGTGCTTGTTCTGAATCATTAGAGTTGCTATATGGGTGTATATTACATGGTGTTATTATTAAGAGTGGTTGGAGCTCTGCAGTGGAAGCAAAGAATTCTATTCTGAGCTTTTATTCTAAACTTGGTTTATCAAATGATGCTATGAAGGTGTTTGAATCCACTGAATTGGTAACACAAGTGTCTTGGAATGCTATTATTGATGCTCATATGAAAGTAGGGAATACCCATGAAGCATTGCTCATGTTTCAGCTTGTGCCAGAAAAGAATGTTGTTTCATGGACATCTATGATTACAGGGTATGCAAGAAATGGACATGGAAAAGAAGCTCTTAGATTCTTTGTCGGCATGGTAAGCAATTGCTTGCTTCCTGATGATTTTACATTTGGAGCTGTCCTTCATGCTTGTTCAAGTTTAGCAATACTAGGGCATGGCAGAATGGTCCACGGGTCTGCAATTCGCCATGGTTTCAATGCTTATTTATATGTTGGCAATGGCTTAGTTAACATGTATGCTAAGTGTGGAGATTTAGATGGGTCAATACTAGCATTTCATGATATTTATGAAAAGGATTTAGTCTCTTTTAATGCTATGTTGTTTGCATTTGGGTTGCATGGAAAGGCTAGCGAAGCTCTACGTTTGTATGAAGATATGGTGGCATCTGGGACAAAACCAGATAAAATGACTTTCATTGGCTTGTTAATGACCTGTAGTCACTCGGGACTAATAGAAGACGGTCGTGCATTTTTTGAAACAATGGGGTCGGTTCATGGACTTTCCTATGAAGCAGATCATGTGGCGTGCATGGTGGATATGCTTGGCCGAGGTGGTTACTTAGCAGAAGCAAAAGAGTTGGCTAATAAGCATACAAGAACAGGCAATGTTAAGGCCATTTGGTGCGAGGCTCTGCTTGGAGCATGTTCTGCATATGGTGAAGTAGAATTGGGCACATATTTTGGAAATGCTTTGAAGGTTTTAGAGCCTCAAAAAGAGATGAGCTATGTGTTGCAATCAAATTTGTACTCCGCAAGTGGTCAATGGAAGAAGGCAGCAATGGTTAGAATGGCAATGGTCGATGAAGGATTGAAGAAAATGCCTGGTTGTAGTTGGATTGAAGTAAGAAATGAGTTGATATCTTTTGTAGCGGGAAACAACTCACACCCATACATGGAAGAATTGTATAAAATACTAAATTTTCTAGAGTTTGAAATGAGACACCCATCCTTAACTGGCAGTGGGAATTGATTGAATTCCAATTCTGACTTTAAGAAATTATATAAGTGAAATGAAAGTCTAGGTTGGCAATGATGCTTAGCCTGAATGGTTAAGGCTGATGTTCTAAGACTTTTGACACTTTCAAGTGGACCATTAATTTGACATTTGTACTTGTCTACTTGATATCTGTATTATATATGATGTGACTGGGAGAAAAGAAATGAAATGTAAATTTACGTAATTTTTTTTTGGTACATTTGAAAGAACTTCTTTGAAAATAGTACCTAATTCTTTATATTGAATTATTTATTAATAAATTCTCATAATTATTATTTTAACTTTTAATATATAACACAACTACATTTATATTTTCATAGTTATTATCTTAATTTTTAATTGAATTTTATCAATTTTATGTGAATTATAATATATAGATATTCAATTATATATTGGAGAATTTATTCATTTTCTTATTGATTAAAGTTTAATTATTAAATCTGACATTTTGGATAATTTATTAATATATAAATTGAATGTAATAAGTGTGCTTTTGGACTCACTTAAAGAGGGAATTTAATTTAGATTGACTTGTAAATTTATTAAAAATATCCCTAAGTATTGATTAATCTATATATATGTTGAGAGAGAGGGAGATTAAGTAGTATAAAATCACTACCGTAGCTTGTTTAACAACAGTACCATCCAATAATATGTAATTATATTAAAAAAATATTCTAGTTTATAAAGCACTAACACATTAGTTTTGGGCTTGTGTTCGTATTCAAGATTGTTTTAGCATAAACACAAATATATAATAGATACTAATTTTTATAAAAATAATCATCAATATGTTTATATGATATCATAAATTCATAGGAAAAATTATATTAATAATATCTGAATTTTTAAAAATTTATTATTTTAGTGTTTGGATTATTTTTATTATCCTTCAAATTTTTAAATTTTTAATATCTATTTTTTGATTACTAAAATGCTGATTTGTAATTCTATCTTTCTTGATTTGCAACTTTTCAGTTTTTTTTTTTTTTTTAATATTCATCAATCAAAAAGCTACAAATCAATGTTTTAATTACCGAAAAATAATAAAAATACTTATATGAAATTATTTTTAAAAATTAAAAAACTTGTCATATAAAAAAATTATTCATATACTAATATAGCATATTTTAAAACATTCATACACTATTGATAATTTTTCCTAAATTTATAATGCATTACATATATGTGTTAGCTCTCTCATGAATTAGACTTTCTTTTAATAAGTATGGTAGTTAACAAATTGATACGTATTTTAAATATAACTAAATTGACTATCACATTTGTTATGTTAGATCCTACTAACATATCCATAACACCAAGATGCATGAAGTTGGGGATGTAGCAAAATCCACACACTAAATATAAATACTCAAATTTAACTCAAAATTTTAAATTACTAAAAGATAAACTCATTTAATTATATCTTAATCAGGAGCGGAGTTAGAATTTTGGAATCAGAGAGTATTCATTTACATTATATTTTTTAATATAAAATTAAAAAAACATATATTAAAAATTAAATTGATAGGATATATAAATAAATAAATAATTTAATTATTGATCCAATTTTAGTACAAGTGCATAAATTCTAAAAAAATGATAAATAGAAAATAAATTGTCTAATTCTTTATCTAACCCTAGATTATTTGATATTGAATATTAAAAAAAATATTATCAAAATAATAAATTCTGATAAATTATATAAAATAAAATATGTATGAAATTTAATTTTAATAATAAAAATTTTAAAAATTTATAAAACTATTACTTACTTATTATCAATAGGAGATGATTAAGGCTAGAGTATGACTTGAGTTAATTTAATAAAATATTAAGTTTATAGAATTTAGTTGTAATTGAAAAAATAAAGAAAAATAAAAGAAGTAAAAGGAAATTTTAAAAGGAAAGATGTAATAATGAACTATGAGTTGAGAGGAGTGAGAACAAATATAAGTAAAAAAAAAATGGTAATTGAGGACTAGATCAGTTGGGTTTTATTTGATATTTTTTTTAATAATCTAATAGCTGCAGATTATCCATTAATATTTGTTTGTGAATTTGAGTAAGTTTTTTTTTTTTAAATTTAAATATTTTTAATTAATTGGCTACCTATTTATATTTATTAATAAATTTAATTAATTCATATTATAATATTAATTTTTATGAGTTTAGTGAGAGTGATCGAAAAAGAGTTGATTTTCATATCTCGCTTACTTGAGTTGGTTTGCAAACATTCAAATTCGGATAAAGAGTTTTAACACTTGTTCTTATCTAATCAAGACATGCATTTTAAGTGGTGTGGAGATTAGGATTTGCAAAACTTATACAATATGTGAATCATGTTGAGGTTAAGTACAATTTAAGTAATGATTTTCATATCTTTAATTCAAATTGAATTATAGCTTACTTATGGGTCAAGTATGACCTATATTAGTCTTTGGCAAAACCTAAGGAACTTATTGTACTATATAATTTCTAGGAATTAAGGATTTGAATTCATGTAAGTCTGCTCTAAAGTCTAAACTTATATAATATGTGAATCATGTTGAGTTTAGGTAGAGTTCAATTCAAGCAATGATTTTCATATTTTTTATCCAAATTCAATAACTTACTTATGAGTTGAATTTGATCTAAAATTAATCTTTTACAGAAGCTAATTCAGATATAAGAAGTGTTTGGATATAAATTATATTTTAAAAATATAATTTTGAAAATGTCATTAAAAAAACTATCATATTTGGCTTAAATTTTTCTATTTTTAAGTTTCAAAATGTCATTTTAAATTAATCACTCAAATATTTAAAAAATCATTTAGCGTTTTTTAAGTTTGAAAATAGTATTTCATATTTATTTTAAATATATCCA
Organism: Aleurites moluccanus; assembly: GCA_948193065.1. Classification (NCBI taxonomy): domain Eukaryota; kingdom Viridiplantae; phylum Streptophyta; class Magnoliopsida; order Malpighiales; family Euphorbiaceae; genus Aleurites; species Aleurites moluccanus. The sequence goes on along the minus strand of CANXYC012094777.1, from coordinate 25,595 downwards.
AACACCCTTATAGTTGAAATAAATGAAATTATTCGTTTTTAGGTTGAGCGAGGAAGACACCCAACCTTGATCCATCCCTAAACTTGAATTCAGGTCTAACCTTGTCAGATACGTCCGATCCCTTTTGAAGAACCTAAACATGCTATACTGGATCAAAATCATACCCGTCTATGAACTTACTCAATTCACTTTGTACAATCGAGTTTATATTTTTGACCAATCTAGTTTAAAATAATAAAATATATTTCACATTGGTGCGTTATTAATCGAATGAGATGAATCAAACATTATAAAGAAGTAATTCTAAATATGGCTTATATAAAGAGTGAATTCAGGCGATTTTACATCCAATCATCTAAAATAAAAATTTTTTTATTTGAGCTCAACAAAATATTAGATAAATGAATTGAATTTTTGAGTTTTGATTATATTTAATTTATTTAATAATTGAAATCTTATTTTTCAATATGTTTTAGTCCATCAAGTTAAACTCAATCAAAAAATTGACTGAATCATTCTTATTGAGCTAAACTCGGGTTAAAATTTAAAAAATCGAATCGAATCGAGCTAACCAACACAACGAACATGTCAACTCATAATGATACCTTATTATAATTTTGACAAATTAAAAGACCCTATATTTGAAAATTAAAAATGCAATAAGGGTATATTAGCAAATAAATAAATTAATATCCTGAAAGAACCCCTCAAATTCTTAATAATCACAATGTAGCTTGCCATCAAATGCAATAGACTAGAGTGGCAAATAGAGAAATTTGGTCAAACTTAGATAGTTATTGCTGCAAATCCGTAAACCCTCATTCATTCTTGGCCTTGTTGCTTTTTCGGTATTTCCTTCTTCTGCGTTTTGTGTTCTATTTTTCCTCTTCACGATCTCAAAGCAAGTAAGCTCTTTTCTCTTCTGCGTTTTGCTTATATTTTTTCCCTTTTAATTTTATTTTGTGGGTTCTGTTCTGTCTTGTTTTATCTTTTTCCCTAATTTTTCATTATTTGAACCGATGGACCAGCCAAGTTTATTTAAGTTGATTTTATGGTTGCCCTTTTTCTGTGTTTGCTCCTTTTGCATGTTATTTGAGTTTCAAAAAATTCATGTCTGAGTTGGGTTTCGCCTATTTCAATGCAATTAGGGTTTTGGGTAAAAATTACATTATCTGCTTTGAGGGTTTGGTTGGTTATACTGAAGTCGTATATAATTAGGGTTTTGGGCCTCAAATTTGTTGTTTTACTTCATCTTATATCTTTGTGAGGTTCTGTTTGAGAAAGGAAATGGTTTACAATTCTAGTTGAACTAGAAGTGAACTTGGTATTGCTTTAAGGCTGATAATATAAGACATGGGCTTCTCATATAGAACTGATATAGCATTATTTTATTGGTGCCTTTACACTTTAAAGTGTTTATTTATTGCAGTGATGGGTTATTTGTGTTTCAACAATGATAATGATGCAAGGTTAAGTTAAGTTTAGTGGGTCATTATCCAGTTGTTAAGGTTATTTGTCTCTCTCTCTCCCTTTTTTTTCTTTTTAATTCATTATTATTTACTGAATATTCTTTCATATGTTGCTGTTGATTTTGTTTTAACTTGGTTGAGGCATTCCCATTGATGATTTCTTATCGTTTCCCTATTTTTTTGCTTCGATGTTCTTCATATTGTTAATAACTTGTTTGTGAATTTCTCAAAGTATTGAATGTTTGCTTGGTGTTTTCTTTTTCTTTTTTTATCTAGCAAGTTTGTTTAATTGGCTTGGGCATTGCAGGATTTGTTTTATTGCCCCCTTTATGTTATTTATTAGTGAGGTCTTTCTGCTTAAATGGGTATTAATTTCCTGGTTTTCTTTGCTAGCATGTATGTTTTGTATTTTTCAAGTTTAGAAATATAAGGTTTATATTTTGCAAAAATAATATGTAGTTCCTTTTCATTAACAAGTTATGCTGCTCCTGTAGTGTTAAGAACGCTAAGTGTCCACAACACATATTTTCATGTAATACGTAGTGACTGGAAGCATAATTTTCATTTTAGCTCCAGCCTACTTTTCTTCTTTTTCCTATCAATGTTAAGCTCTTTTTGATCTTCATTCTTGCAAATCTGCAGGGCCCCATGTGAATGTGAAAATTGACAGTGGAGATTTCTGTGGTTTTGTGGAGGCTTTGCATTTTAACTTGGCGGGTCTTTGAAATATCTTTCTTTTTTTTTTTTTTTGTTTTTTTTTTTTTTTTTTTTTATTTTTAAGCATTTTTGAGTGAAGTTATTGGGGATTTGATTAATGATGGAGTGCAATAAAGAAGAGGCAATCAGGGCAAAGGGGATTGCTGAGGGAAAGATGCAAAACAAGGATTTTGATGGTGCTCGTAAAATTGCACTGAAAGCCCAACAACTAGATAAAGATGTGGATAATATTTCTCAGATGTTAATGGTTTGTGATGTGCATTGTGCTGCAGAGAAGAAACTGTTTGGGAGTGAGATGGACTGGTATGGCATTCTTCAGGTTGAGCAGACAGCTGATGAGACAACAATGAAGAAACAATACAGGAAGTTTGCTCTTTTACTTCATCCTGACAAAAATAAGTTCCCTGGTGCAGAGGCTGCTTTCAAGTTGATCGGTGAAGCTCAAAGGGTGCTTTTAGACAAAGGAAAAAGGTCCTTGCATGACATTAAACGAAAAGCTCCTGTAAGTAAACCAGCCCCACCTTACAGACCACAACAGCGAGCAACCTACAGCACTAACGTTGGGGTTCAAAACAATGTTAGGAGCAACTTTACGGGCTTCAATTCCCAACAGCAGCACACACAGAATTCAGCAGGTCAACACGGTTCCTCCAATGGTCGTGCAACTTTTTGGACGGCTTGTCCATTCTGTAACGTGAGATACCAGTATTATGTGGAAATTATGTATAAATCTCTTATTTGTCAAACCTGTAATAAGCCCTTTGTTGCACATGAGAGAAGTGTGCAAGGGGCAACAACAGGAACTAAGATGAGTCAGTCAGCATTTCCCCAAAGGAAAGAAGTGCCAAACCAGGGTTTTACCAAAGTAGAACTTAACCGTCAGGGAAATTCGAGTGCTGAGCAATCTAAAACAGAGTTCTTTCAAAAGAAAGGTTGCAATTCTGAGTTAGGTTCCCAAAAGGTAAATTGCAAGAGGCGAAGGAAGAAAGATGCAGAATCAAGTGAAAGTTGTGACACTGATAGTAGCATTGACAGTGAGGATGTGCTAGTTGAAGATGGTGATTTCAAGGCAGGAGTGAATTCTAAATCTTATGGAGAGTGCGTACGGAGATCTGATCGCCGTAAGCAGAAGGTTTCTTACAAGGAAAATCCGAGTGATGATGAAGACTTTGTGACCCATCCAAAAAAGGCCAAGGGGAGTGGATCATCCTGTGCCACTGAAGAGGAGTGTAATGGATTGAAAAAAAATAATCAATCTAGTGCAAAAGATCATAATGGGGTGAAACAAAAAGCAGGTCCAGAGAGCTCACCAGAAGAAAATGATCATAAGAAAAATTCTGAGGTTCATATTGATTCTGTATCAGATTCAAGCTTCAAATCCACATCAGATCCAGAGCTCTATGAATATCCTGATCCAGATTTCAATGACTTTGACAAAGGCCGGAATGAAGAGTGTTTTTCGATAGGGCAGATCTGGGCTGTTTATGATACCTTGGATGCCATGCCTAGATTTTATGCTCGAATTAGAAAAGTTTTCTCTCCTGAGTTCAAATTGCGGGTAACCTGGCTGGAGCCAAACCCAGATGATGAGGACGAAATCAGATGGGTCGACGAGGGCTTGCCAGCTTCTTGTGGTAAGTTCAGACATGGAAGCACTGAAAATACTGAAGATCGTCTTATGTTTTCCCATATGGTTAACTGGGAAAAGGGCAGCCAAAGGGACACATATAAGATATTACCAAGAAAAGGAGAAATTTGGGCCATCTTCAAGAACTGGGATATCAAATGGAAATCTGATGCAGTCCCTAACCAGAAGTATGAATATGAATTTGTTGAAATTTTGTCAGAATATACTGAGGGTGTTGGTGCATCTGTTGCATACTTAGGCAAGGTTAAGGGCTTTGTGAGTCTATTCTGCCGAATCAGTAAGGAAGAGAGAGACACATTTCAAATTAAACCAGGTGAACGATTCCGGTTCTCCCACATGATTCCATCATTTAAATTGACGGGCAAGGAAAGACACGGTGTGCCAAAGGGATCTTTTGAACTTGATCCAGCTTGTTTGCCCAAATGTATTGAAGAGATTGCAGTACCTGAAGATATGGTGGTTGGGGTTGGTAATACTCATGCCAACAGTACAGGTTCAAGATCTTCTTCAGATAAAGTAAAACCTGATGTGGAATCTGAAGCAAGCACTTCTGCTCACCAGACTGACGTCAAGGGTGCTGATCTAGAACCTGAAGTTACCAATGAGGATTGTAGTGCTCCTCCAGCTTCAACCCCAGAAGCTATGGAAATTCCAGAACCAGAATTCTTCAATTTTGATGGCGAGAAATCCATTGAAAAGTTTCAAGTTGGTCAGATCTGGTCATTGTACAGTGATGAGGATGGCTTGCCAAAGTACTATGGTCAGATCACAAAAACTGCCTCTGACCAGTGTTTTTTGCGGCTTAGGTGGCTCGTTCCATGCGCACTGCCGAATGATGTAATTCAGTGGCAAGATAAGAGTATGCCCATTTGCTGTGGAAGATTTAGGACTAAAAAGGGTGAATCACAATCCTATACAGATACTGGCTCCTTCTCACATCAATTGAGTGCTGAACCTGCTGGTAAGAAAAATGAATATTCGATCTTGCCTAGGAAAGGTCAGGTTTGGGCAATGTATAGGAACTGGTCTCCTGGAATCAAATGTTCTGACTTGGTAAAGTGTGAATATGAGGTTGTGGAAGTTCTCGAGGAAAAAAATTTTCAGACCAAAGTTTTATTTTTGGAACAAGTTGATGATTTCAAATCAGTTTTCAAGGCTCAATTGAAGGAAGGATCAGCTGTTACAATGGAAGTTCTCCATATAGAGCTGCTTAGATTCTCCCATCAGATTCCTGCTTTTCGACTAACAGAAGAGAGGGGTGGCAGCTTGAGAGGCTTCTGGGAACTTGATCCTGCTGCACTGCCAGTTCATTATTTTGGTATGAAATGAAGTGGCAGGATTAATCTAATGCCATCTATTGGCAGTTGGTACCACCATCCAGGCATGTTTGGGAATGTTGTTTTGGAAATACATTTTAGGTTCCCAGTACTTGCAGCATTCCTGGATACCAAGTTTATTCTTCTTTCTTCAACACATAGACTGTGTTTTGGAGTTGCTTTGGGAAGTTTTCTGCACTGCATGTTTCTTTGTCTTTATCTATCTGCATTCGGATAGGAAGAAGACTGCTGTTTGACTTTGATCCTTTTCGGCCAGTAGCTTGGTTTCTTAGGCCACAAAATGGTGTTGGAGATGGCAAATTAGCCGAAGCATTAACGTTAAATTTCTTCACTTTGTTGCTAATGGTAGACAGTCTTATTTTTCACTTCATAGTTTCCTGTAAACTCTTTTATTTTAAGACGTTTATATTATTCCCTCTTAATTTGGACGTAGAGATCAAATCTAGCAGCTCACCCGCATTTGTTTTATTTTAGGAGGAATTTTGGTGGGTGAATCTTTGCTCGATCATTTGTGAAATTGCAAATGCATTGGAAATTAGCTCTGATGAGATTGATTGTTTTCTATCTAATGATTATTATGCTTTATTTATTTGCTGTTTGAAATATTTGAAGAGCAATATAACTATTTTCTTCAGTTTTGGACTTTTAGTACGTAGATGCTGTATCATATACTCTAGGAGAAGCCCAAGGCAATTGGAAGAAACTGTATTCTCCTTTCGAATTGCTCTGTTTTCCAACCATTTTTTCTCTTTTTGAAGTAGCCCTTGTATGTTCTTTGAATACAATAAGATTTGAAGAAGAAATACCTCATGCTATATTACTTGTGAATTTAGTTTTAGAGCACTTAACAAATAATTCCATTATAAATTACAATTTAACAAATAGGTTTATTTCAAAATCTGGAAAAAATCACTGGTAGGAGAAAAACACGCTTGTAGACAGCAGTCCATTGCCCTTGGTTAAAGTTCTTAGATGAAAAAAAGTAACCGTTCTCTCCAATTGGTCTAGTGGTATGATTCTCGCTCACTTAGAGAGGTCATGATTTCTATTCTCATCGACAGGATAGCTTGATCGATTTAAATTTTTTTTATTAAATTAAATTAATATTAAATATGTGAGTGTTTATAAAAAATTAAATATATTTAATTATATATATATATATATATATATATATATATAATTTCAATTGGATATATATATATAATTTCAATTGGATTCGATTTGAAATTGAAAAATATTTAAATTATAAATTAAATTGAATATTTAATTTATATTATTTTTCAGACTAAAATTTAATTTATTTGACTTTTATCTTTATTCGTCTGAATGTTTTAATATTTTTTTATATTTTAAAGGAAGGATTATTAATAAAAAATAAGGGGATGATTTTTTTTTACTTTTTTTTTTTTTGTTAAAGAAAGAGAAAACGTTAAATAAATAATGTGCCAAAGTATTTTTTTAAAATACTAAATTTTGTATGAAATGATGTTATTTATTTTTCGTATCATTATATTTTTATAGATTTTAATTAAAAATTTATGTAAATTAATATATGTAATATGTTTTTATTATTTTTTAAGTTAGTTCATATATAGTTTATACATAATAAAATTGATTTATATATTTTTATACTAATATTAAAAATTATAAAAAAATATGTTAAAATAATAATAATTTATATATATTGAAATATTTTTTAAAAAAACTAAATTAAATTAAAAAATATGGCTATCTTAAAGGAATAAAAAATAGAAAATAGAAAATTCAACAATATATAAATAATAATAATAAAATTATATACTAAGGTAGAAATAAAAATTATTAGGTACGGATTACTGAATAATTTCAATTTAGTTTTAGGGTAAATCTATCGACTGCAAATCCTCAGTAAAGTAGTATCAATTTTCCCTCCAAAAACCTGCCCCCATTATCTCCCTTTTTTCTACACTATCTTAAACCTAACCACTGGATTTTGTAGACTTTTAAATTCATTGCCCTTGCCGATGAATTAAGACGATGGGCTCTCTCGGAGACGGTGACGGAGAAGGAGAAGTTAAACCAATGGAAGGTATTCGAAACGTCCATTTTGCCCATTCCGACACTCAGCTCTTTGATTCTCAGATTTTCCCTTCTCCATTGCCTGGTAAATCACTCTTAGTTCTTCGATTTCTGGTTTGTACACCATAAATTTATATTTTTAACGGTAATTTTTGTTTGATTTTTATGATCATATTTTGAAAATATGATTTATAATTTTGTTTGGAAATCGTAAATAGGTGAAAAAGGTGAGGATGCTAATCCGGTACAATGGGTGCAAAGTACTTTACCTTTCCATGACACTGAGACCCAAGTAGTAGATTTTGGTGGTGAAACACAAGTATTGGATGATCCAGATTGCCTCATTGACCATATGGACACTCAATTGATGGATGATGATTTCAATAGCGATGGTGAAGGAACAGATAGAACTGAAGTATTGAGTGATGGTGATGGGCTCTCTGATGATGAATCTCAAAGAAGAGGCAAATGTGAAGCATTGGGTGGAGATATGATTTGTCATGCTTCTCTTGAACAGAGTGAGAACATATTGAAGCAACCGAATGAAAAATGTAGTTCCAGTGAGTTGTTCTTCCAAACCTTTTGAGACTGAAGTATATGTTATTTATTGTTCAATTGCCAATCAATTTAAAAGATGATGGATTGGCCATGATATACTGCTTTATTGGTATTTTGTGGAATGAAATGTTATGTTTAATTGGTTGATTTTATATTTCTAATTTCGACTTTGCATTGGTTTACTTTAGAAACTGTAAGAATAGCATTGAAAAGTTTGCTTGCAATTTCTACATGTGATAATGTTTATCAATCTTGAAACCAAAATAATGATATCCATCATGTAATTTCAGGACTCGATATTTCTAACTCGATATTTCTACTGAAACACCAACCATTCAAGCTAGCCAAGAATCAAAACCTGGTTTTTACTCTTTATTGTTGTTTCTTTTTAGTCAATTTGCTTTTCTTTTTGTTGCCTATGAGGATTTACATGAAAATTTGATACCTTTTGGTGCATGGACCAATGACTAAGAGATTCTCTTTCTCTCTCAAATAACCTTTTGAGTGGGTAAAATTTAAGTGTTGCATATGAGAACTGGAAGTTCAAATGATTGATACTGACAGTTTGAAAGATATCTTTGTCACTATCATATTGATATGGGATTCTTCCATTCTGAAATTCTCCCACCCACGCTTGCAGGTTCTGTCCTCAGATTTACTTCAATTCGTGCAGCATCTTTCCGGGCATCTGGTCTAGCAGCTCGCAGAACTGCTCTGGATGGAACCAATGGTGAATCTCCTTCTCTCCTGCCTAGTAATCAGCACTCGGAAGAACATTCTGTGAAAAATAATGGGTCAAAAATAGAAGCTTGGGAAGAAGTTGATCAGGACATGGGAAGACACAACAATAAAGTGAAGGGATCAATGAGTGCAAACAAATGTAAGATTGGCTGTTCTACAGTAAGAAAACTCTATGATGAGGATTACTTCGTTGAAAATGGACTTGCTTCCAGCAGTGATAATACTGTGGGCGGAAAAGAAAAGCTTCAGTTTCCCTCTTGTGATGATGAGCTGGCAGGGTTGAGCTATATTGACTCCCAAGAACCTGGAGAATTGTCACAAGCCAATGCATTTGCCTGTGTGCAAAAGTTGATTGAAGAGAACAAGGCATTATTTGATAATGAACTTGACCTTGGGAAGAGTAGCAAGGGAAAATCAAATCTCAGCTCTGCTGCAAAAGGGCCACAAAGTTTGGCCAAGAAAACCATTGATAGAGGCACCAACGGGAAAAAAGGAATTTTTGACTGGGATGATGGGCAAGAAGATGAGAGAGGGGGAGGTATTTTCTGTAGAAGGAAGGAAGAATTCTTTGGTAGTGGAAATCTTGGGAAAGGATCTTCTATGAAACCTCAGAAGGCCAAAGGAAATCAACTGGATGGATACAGAGACAATAAAGGAAAACCAAATGTCCAGAATGAAAGAATTGTTCACTCTGATTCAAAAGCAGTGTTGCATAGTGTAGAACTAAATGACAAGACAGCACCTGAAGCTGAAATGAGTGTTAGAAAGAATCTTGTCAATGAGTTTGAAGAACAGTCTAATGTACCAAGTCCAGCAGGGCAGTTGGAAGCTGATCTTGTTGAGAGGGATATGTCTGAAGTACTTAATGTAGGTTTGGACACTCAAATGGCTGCTGAAGCAATGGAAGCCTTATTCTATGCGGAGGGAATTGCTGACTCTGATCCTAATTATGTGCCAGGAAATTCTAAGGATTCTAAAAAAGGATCTGTGGGAAATAAAACTAAGAAAAGTTCTCATTCAAAGCAACACTCTTTTAATAACGATTATGGTATTGGGGTTTCCACAAGACAATCGAAGAAAACAAAGAGGATTGAAACTAAATCAAGCAAACAACCTTCAATTTCATCAAAGAAGCATTCTGAGAATGTCAGGAATGAGTGTGATATGGATCTTGTAGCGACAAGAAGGAAGAGGGCTAAATCAGATGCTCAATGCTTAACAACTGATGGGATAAAGGTGGTGGAAGAAATGCCATCTAAAATGGCAGAACCTACTGAAAGCAGCCTACTTTCTAAGTTTGATGGCCATCACAAAACTGCCTTAGCTGGAAGTCGCTCTGCCAAGAAACAAAATTTACAAGAACTCGTTACTTTTACACCCATTGCTCGTCGAACTAGGCAGTCCTTGGGTATTTCTCAATTGAGAAGTGCTGAGATTGTGTCCAGTGGTTGTGGAGAAGAAACAAACTGTTCAATGGAGATAGGAGCCCTGAAGCCAAATAAAAGAGGTGCAGGTGTTGAGGCTTCTAAGGTATTGGATGCTAAAGGGAAATCTTCAGAATTGGTCTCCAGACAACCTGAAGAACTTGGAAGCTTCAAATTAAAATTGACAACTATGAGTAGTGGCATCAATTGCCCAAGACGAAGAAGATCTTGTCGACAATCATCAGGTCAGCTCAAGGAATCTGATAACTTGGATGCTCAGTCCAAGCCATCTAATCAGCAAGGAAATATTGGAAATTCTCAAAGTGCACCTAAAAGACCACGGAGTGATGCTAAAACTAGCAGTGTTGCAGATTTAAACACAAGGAGAAAAAAACGATCCTCCATATCTGTTTGTCCAGATTTATCTTCTGTGTATGGAAGTTGTGAAGAAGAATCATCACCTGAAAGTGGAGATAAATCAGGTTCAGGAGATGCTGCTCTTAAGCGTGCTTCCGTTGAGAATGGGAAGAAGATCTCTGAAGATCAAACAGGAGCAAAGGAAGTAAAACCAACAGACAGAAAGAATGATGCATCACCATCTGCTAAACATGAAGAGAAAGGAAGTTCAGATAATTTACTGAAGGAGTCAACTGAACCATCTAAATCGACGTGTACTTCCCCAGCTAACTGTATGACCCCTGTGAATGCTGCATCACCTGTCTGTATTGGCAATGAATATTTTAAGCAATCATGCAAGAAGAGCTTGTCAAGGTCATGCCTTATGAGAGAAATTAGTAGCTTATGTGCCACAGAGCGAGAACCTATTTCTCCACTAAAGGATTCAAGGAAGAGAAGAGATTTGGCTAATGTCAGAATCTTGTTCAGCCACCACTTGGATGAGGATATAATTAAGCAGCAGAGAAAGGTAGTCCTCTGGTTTGCATGTGCTCTTTCATATAATGTTTGATGTTGCTTTAACAAGATGTTGCCTGTTGACCTTGTCTTGCAGATTGTGGACCGGCTTAAAATTTTATTAGTGTCCTCTATTACAGATGCAACACATTTTATAACTGATAAATTTGTGCGTACAAGGAATATGTTAGAAGCCATTGCTTCTGGCAAGCCAGTGGTGACACATTTATGGCTTGAGAATGTTGGAAGGGCTAACTATTACATTGATGAGCAAAAATACATTCTGAGGGACACCAAAAAGGAAAAGGAGATTGGTTTCAACTTGTCAGTTTCATTGGCACATGCACGTCAGCATCCACTTCTACAGGTTAGTGTTTTCTTTTGTTGGTTTATCTTGTTGTATTGACTGAATTTGTTACTAAATAGCATTTCTGCAGTCCCGAAGGGTTTTGATCACTCCTAACTCAAAGCCAGGTAAAGAAATCATTTCAGGCTTGGTTAAAGCAGTTGGTGGTCAGGTATGTATCGTGATATCAATTGTTTGATTTGACTTCTATAACTGCTAACTGGACTAGTTTCTTTTATTTAAATTATCATGACGGATGGTTGTGGATGGTTCACAATGATATTATGCTTCTACCTGGGATATCGATTACTCATACTTTATATTGATATGCTGGTTGTTGGAATGTTGGTGATTCATTTTATTTTTCAGATACTTTTAAAATTTACTTTCGTGTGTCAAGCAATATCTGATGTAAATGGTGCAGGCAGTGGAGAGAGTTGGCAGATCTGCTCTAAAGGATGATACTGTCCCAGAGGATTTGTTGATTTTATCCTGTGAAGAGGATTATGAAGTTTGTGTACCTTTCCTTGAAAAAGGTGTGGATATTCATATTTCTTTATCCCTTTAGATAATCTTCAAAATACAGACTGATGAGAATTCTGCATCCTTCACTTTATACTTCCAGGGGCAGCTGTTTACAGTTCAGAGCTACTGCTGAATGGGATTATTACTCAGAAGCTGGAATATGATAGGTAAACCCGTTATTATGAGTATTACCTTCATGATGAACGCTGGAATCAAATGTTTTGCTCACTGTAGTGCAGTTTTGTCATGAGTTCATCTATGAATCTCAAAACTGGGTGCTTACGGTTGTTCCAACTAGTAATCGTGCATTTACTTCTCTTGCTGAATAATTCCTTGATTAATTTGTTTCGATTTCTTCTTGACATTTGATTTTGACTTGTGGCCTAATTGATCAAAAGTTCATATTGGTGATTTATAACCGTTTGCTTTGCTGATAGACCTGCTTCCTTGATAACAGGCATGAGCTCTTCGCAGATCATGTGAAGAAAACTCGTTCTACAATATGGCTGAAGAAAGGTGGAGATAATTTCATTCCTGTGACAAAGCATAAATAATTTATATATATACATATATCCCTCCACTTTTTCATGTATTTTTGTACTGTGTGATGGTATGTACATAAATTAGATGTCTCGGGTTTGTCTTCTTTTTTGTAGAAATATTTAAGCTGTATAACATAAGCACTGTATGTATAATTGTTTCTTTTCTCTTTGTTTCCCATCTCTCTCTCTCTCTCTCTCTTTTTTAAATGTAAATTGGCCAGAACCATTCCACTATAACGAACATGTACTGTCTCTCCTATCTATGAACGAGGATATTTGATAAGACTGCCACGATCACCGAGTTCATATACAAAATTAATTTTATTGTTCAAAGTTAATGTCTATAAGCGTTTTGTAATAAAAAGAACCCAAAAACTAGAACAAAACCTGACTTTGGTGAAATTAAACACACGAGTATAAGTGCTAAATTAAACCAAAGTAAAGACTACACATAAACCTGGCATTTCCTCATTTGATAACAAACAGGGGACAAAATGATAATGATATCAGTACGTAATTTGTTTCAAAATTAATTGGAAATACATTATGTAATACGTAAACCATAATTCCACCAGCACATGAATGACAGAGATAAAGAACCTCTGTTTTTTTGCGGTAAAGAGTCATACTGTATTAGGGTTATATGCAACCTGAACTCGCCAAGCATAGTATTGAATATACAGCGAGTTGAGGGTCATAGCTATCCCAAAACCCAGAACTGATGAAACCAGGACAGCATAAATGGCCTTCAGATGAAGCTGCAATAAAATTTCACAAGGCTTTTAATCAATGAAATGAACATCTAAATTCAGGTCATGAGAAATTCACTTTTTGTTTTATTTATTTATTTTTATTTCCCATTTATGAACTTTCAGTACCTAAAATAAAAGCTAGCATCTTTGACTAACCTCAAGAACAACTTCTAAATGTTGTCAGGTACAGAAATCAAGCAAATAAAAATAACCTGAATGTGATATAACTTAAGAATTTACCTAAATTTACTATTGGCGTCAGACGAACTGCAACATTGTTTTTGTAAGAGGAACCAAGTGGCTAGCAGTTCTTGCTAATATAGCTTGAAAGGCAAGGATAATGATGGCTTTTTTTAATAGCTTTTGCATTCTAGTAGCCTCTTGGCTAATTTTGGAATGGGCTTCTTACTTTTCCTTCTCTATCTTATTTAACTTTTGACTTGAGCAAATTTTGGGAAGGTTCACACAAAACTGATCTTGAGATGCACTTTCTAGTTGGAAGAATCATAACAGTAACAGCACTATTTGCCTTGTGATTCTTAAAGATCTAGTCGAACGGCTGCAGATTAAGAGGTGGAAGATAATCCTAAATAATCCTAAGATTAATGACACTGGAATACAGTATCAAAGCTAGTACAAGAGGTTGATAACAAAAATTAAAGAAAAAAAAAAGCTAGTAAGAGGGAGTATTTAAAATGCATATTTAAAAAATGAGCCTCAAAGTATACTTTGAGAAGGTAACTAAACTTTTTCTGAGCCAAATCCTGCTGCTTAAAATGTTGAAATTATATGATATCCTAATTAGCAGTTTGTCTCCTTTAATCTTCAAAACACCACCCAAGGACAATAATTAATCTAAAGTTATTAAATCTTCATAGTCAAGACATAACCATCCAAATTAGCAGTACCACATATAATCCACTAGGCAACATTGTGTCAATTCCTCTACTAAAAACAGAACAGTCACTTTTCAAGAGGAGAGGAAGGACGAGAGAGAATAAAAGCAAGATTACTCACCATACTGTAGAATAGGTGGACAAATATAGCCACAAGTGCAAACTCAAGAGCAGCATATGTCCATATATACTCTCTGATTGCTGCAAATTATGCAACCATACACTAAGATGACTGCAGTTCAAAAAGAAACTTCTTGTAAATTTTGAGGCTTAGGTATACCTAGGATGATGGCAAAGATAGATGCCAAAAGGCCCAAAGTAAAAGCAAATGGTGCAGCAATTGTGACTGCATGAGTCTTCATATCATGAATCTACAAAAGGTTAAAACAAAGAGTTAATACTGCTATGACAAACATCAAGAATAAATAAAAATAAAAATAATTGGACCAAGTTCTGTGCCTTACATCATACTTCATAATTAATCACCATTGAGCTTTAGTAATTACTAGAACACACAAGGGGCCTTAAACTATGATTTTCTGCTATTTGGTCAATAAAGAATCAAGACAAAAGCCAACCTCACTAGCATTCAAGTTAATCATGCTTTACTCAGATTTATTATGCCGCTGGACTTAGGATCAACAATGGCTAGGGGTTTGTACCTTGTCTATTATGGCCCGATTAATAGGAAAATAGCTGGTGATATTGGCATTACCTTAGCAAATTTTTATTGTGATAAATAGAATAATAAGATCCTTATGTACAGGTATAATTCAAACCTAGTATATTTACATAGTATTTGCAAATTAAATATATAGGTCAACTGTCACCTCTTTTCGTATAGCATAAAAATGCATCTTCAAAACATCTCAACCATGTCACCTTCAAATATGAAATATAATATGCATCCATGAACAACTCATTCAAGCAGCAAAATATACTCAGTGAAATACATTATAAAACATTAGTTGTCAGATATAAACTAAAAATTTAGCTTTCACAAAATTTAGTTAGTTTGCGATCTTGCAGCTAGACAACATACCAGTAGTTGCTCCAGGAAGAAGAAATAGCATATGGTGCTAATTAAGACAAGCACTACAAAGTCCTGCCAAACACTGCATGAGGAATCAAAACTATAGATCAAAATTGAGAGTCATAGGAAAAACAACAATTTCACAAGCATCTGAATCTGTGAAATTTGAAACTAAAACCACAAGAATGACAAAGTTGTTTGCTGTAAAGATGTAATGAATAAGAAAAGGATTTGGTTATGCTGATTGTTCAAATAAACTAATTATGGAACAGGATAGCTCTTTTATCCATGATACAAGAGTCCATCCGGACCTCTAGAGATAGAACTTACCCAATCTGTCCCGTCATGTCTAGTCGTCAGGGTTACACTAGAAAAATTGTTCAATCATTTAAATTAACCTTCTATTGCATTACCTTATTGATTGTGACCTCAAACTCTGGTTACTTTGTTCCTGTCTGTTATGGCTTTGAGCAGAGCTCGTCACTCGAAGCAAAGTTACAGGTAAGTTCTTAACCTCTTGCCCACATACTTCACAGTTTTTATTTCCTTTTGTGCTAAACCACTTAACTGCACATTCTTCATGTACAAGTCGAAGTGCACCTTTGCAACTGCACTCCATTTTGAGTGTATTTCCTTCTTCGCATGCATCAAGACATATCCTACACACAGCTTCCTCTTCAGGAATTTCTTCATCATCTTCTACTGGAAGAGAAGATACTTGATCTGTTTTTTGAAGAAAAAAAGTTACAATTGCATATTTCTGAGGATACTGGTGTAAGAATGATATAGATAAAGGGCTCACTCATGATATTGTTTCTTTCCTTTTCATTGAAATCACATAATTATTGAATTGTGCTGCCATTATCTTGATGGCATGCTTGCAAGCAGGGGTGGAACTAGAGTTTAACTTTGGGGGACAAACTGGAAAGCACTAAACCCTAACATATCAAACTGTAATTTCACATGTACGTGTTATGTTTCATGCTCACATAGACATAGGTATAGTGCCGGATCAATTATCTTTAAAAGAAGAAGAAGAAAAAAAGAAAAGAAAAGAATGCAGCACCATTAATTTGATGACAGTAGACCATTTAATAGATTTTTGGAGGGGCACAACAGTCAAACAAAAAATAAGAGGTAATTTAGAAGAAGTGAAACAAAAACTGCAGTATATGGTGCGAATTTGCCCTGCAAAGCTGTTTATTTTAGCTAAAACAACAACTTCAAGTATGGGCTTTTGGCAAAACAATGGAAAAAAAGAAAAGAAAAACAACAATTTGTTGTGGGGGGCTACTTTTATTGTCAAGGGAGAGCTCATGTGAAAATACATATATATATATATATATATATATATATATATATATATACTTAGGTTTTTTTTGAGCTTAGGAGGGGCAGTAGCCCCTGCAATGGTGCAGGTGGTTCCACCCCTGCTTGAAAGAAAAAATAGATGAGAACAGGGCCCATGCTTGATAAAATATGTCCATCAAACTCAGAAAAACCTGTGAATTTATGTCAGTCTCCACAGCCATAAACACTTTGGCAAATTAAAATTTGAAAAAATAGACTGACAGTATATCATCATGCACAAAAATGAATTTTGGCATGTATATAAGACGGTTTCTATCAAATGAGAAAATTTTTTGGTGTGATTCCACAAGAAAACAGACAATCATTCTAGGCAAACATCATAAAACTAAACCCATCTAGAGATCATAGTAACTTCACCCGCTTCAATGTACTGAAATGGTGTCAAAGAACTCAATTCAACAAGTGAAATTAACAACAGCAAATTTGAAATAAAGAACTAGAATAATGGAAGGCATGCCACTTTATACCATTGCTTGGATTTGTTGGGGCATTCTCATTGTGAGTAGCAAAAGATGAAGATCGCACAATTACAATATTTCTCCCAGGCACTGAGAAGGATCTAGAAACAACTCCTTTGACTCCTCCTTTCTGTAAAACAATTAACTTTGCTCAAATCAGAGAGTAATTCAGGAAGCCTTCTTTGAAATAACTAAAATGAACTACAATTTATGCTTGAAGACTTGAAGTCCACTACAGGTAGCAGCAAAGTACAATGTAGCTTACACTTGTTTTAATAGATTCACCAGGCATTCTTGCTGAGATAGGTGTGGAAACTGAAGGTGACAAGTTCGAGGCAGGTGTAACTGGAAGAGATGTGCATCTTTGCCAAGAAAATGCAGATCTCAGACTGGCCATGACAGGACTATCGGGAGCTACATTAGGGTCTGAATTGAGAAGTAAACTCCTTTCACCATCAGGTACAGCACCTCTTTTTGCAAAGCTTAAACCTCGCAACAAGCCCCCTGATGATGAACTAGCTTTACATGAATTTTGGGAATGGATTAGACCTCTTCCGCTTCGACTAGTGCCAAAACCTATAGATCTAGGGGGTATTTGAACTGAAAGATCAGAGTGCCTTCCACCAGGTTCCGGATTCGAAACTTCTTCATTGGAGGGTTCCACATGTTTCAGAACAGCCTACAAGTGACAAGCATTAAGCCATTAACCATTAGTCATACGGTCTTTGAGTATCCAGAAGGGCATTGCATGCCAAAACAGAACATATGACCCGTTTGACCAGTGCTTACCCTGAATCCTATGACAAGAGATAGACCGAATGATTAGGTTGGATCTTGAAGAAAATGGGTGAAGAAAGAAATGAAATAATTAAAATGGCTCTAAAAATAAGGTTCCCATCGCACTGCTTTCACCCAGTAGTTTCAGGTTATTCCCCTTCTAACCCTACTTTCACTTGAATATTCCCCTTCTAATCCTGCTTTTACTTGAGTAGCACCTATTCATACATAAAGGTTATAGGGAGTTAGAGGAAAATGATGCCTTGTAGAATTTCTTCTTTAGTCTTGAATAAATGAATGTAACACAAAAGGCTGGCATAGTTGGTTGAGTGGGTATGTACTCCGCATAATAAACCATAGTCAGATTTCCCAGTAAAGCCATGAAAACGTATTTTCCTCACAAGTTTCATTCCTAACCATCATTTTCACTCCAAACTGCTCCACTTCTAGTGAAAAGGAAAAGGTGGTACTTGGTTAAAATTACTGTCTCAATTTAGAAATACAAAATATAGGCCACAAGTGTAATGTATTATAACACAGCAAGAGTGCATATCCATGACATTACCTATGCCAACAGCAAACATCAACTCCGAAGTATTGCTAGAACGCTAAGAAACCAAATACTAATCTTTCTCATAGCTATATATATAATAAAATCTACATAGCCAGATAGCATATTGTTGTCTCATTGATATTTTCATCACCAATAAAGAATTTGATTTCAATTTTTGCCGCTACAAATCAGACGTAAATACTTGATACATGCAAATCTTGAAATCTCAAATGGTACGGACCTGACTGCAGAATCACTTAAATGGGATCTAATTGCACCATAATGCTTCAAAAATATCCCTATACCTTAATTGGATAAGTGAACTCCTAGCACCCACCACAATAAATCAAAATTATCAAACAAATATCAACAGTTTCTATATACAAGTATACAGGGCTCACTAAAATAGAAAAGCAGAAGATCAAATCATAAGACCACAAAAAAAATAAAAACTTCGAAATTGTTAACAATCTAAGCTGATCAGCCTACATTTATATAGCCATCACAAGAAAATAAAGAAAGAAGAAAAAAAAAACAATAAACAAAAAGACAATACAAGTCTGGAGCTAAATAAATATTGATAAAGTTTGGGACTTTAAACATACTTTTAGAAGAAAAGCAAGAAAATCTCAGTTATCCAGAAAAAAAGCCAATCTATGAAATACAGAAGGCAAAAAGCATACAAGTAGAAGCAGAAAGAAAGAAAGATAGGGCTTTAAGAGCTAACCTGTGAAGCAACTTCTGAAACCCCATTTATGACTGCTTGAGATGTTTGCATTATATTTGGTGGTGGCAAATCTAAAAGAGTGTTGGAAAATCTCAAAGTGACCCAAAAGAAAAAAATATCAGGAAATTACTCAGTACTTCATAAAAGTAGAGAAAGAAATAGCTGAATATATACCCAAAAGCAAATTAAGATTGAGAAATGATAGAATTTAGAAATGGAAAAAGACTGCAATGCTACAACTTCAGTGATATTTTGTTGTAATTATTGTTCTTTTTGGTTAATAATAATATAGTAATAAGAAATTATTTGATGGGTCATAGAGGCTAATCCATGAGAGGCGTGCTGGTCAAGACAGGTCGCTCGGAAGAAGACCACATATTCGCTGCTTCTTCGTTCCGTTTTCCTCTTGTCCACTGCCCAATGTCCACTTGCTTGTCTTCGACGCATTCTGTACTCGCTCACACCGACACCTCTTTTTTTATTTTATTTATTATTAATTAAATTCTACCTCATAACTGTATTTAAATTGGTTCACATAAGCACATTCCATAAGGATGATATAGTAATAATACTATGAGAAAATTACGTCATTAGTACTTGAATATTATTTTTATATTTCATCTTTCATAATGTGTAATTCTATGGTTTCATTTAAAATTTTAATTTGATATTTAATAATGTATATAAATTTTTCTTTTCATTTTATTCAACTTTAAATATTTTAGAGCTGCAAATTAATAATTTTTTTATGGCTGAAAAAGGATTAAAAAATTATATAAAATTATTTTTAAAATTTAAAAAACTCATCATACAAAAAAAAAAATCTAAACATTAATATAATACATTTTAAAAAATTCGGACAATATTAATATAATTTTCCCTAAAAAAAAGTGTATGGAATTTGTGAAAAAGAAAGCATTTTTAATATTTTATTCAATATAATCCTAATGCAATTTAATCGCATCAGTTATTTTAAATTAGATATAATAATAAGAAGAAGAAGAAGAATATTAATAATAATAAATTTATTTAAAAAATTATATATCATTAAATTTAATGTAATGAATGATATTTTTTATTAATTTTATTAATGAATATCGAATTTTAATATTCATAAATTTTATTTTATTATTAAATTAAGATATCAATTATGAAATCGTGATCTAATTTTTATAAGATATCAATTATGACTGATCATCTATATAAAATGAAATCGTGATCTAATTTTTTATATGACATTGTGATGGGGAATTTTCATTACTTGCTTCAGTAGAATTTATAATTGATGATAATAGAAGTTGTATAATAGTATTATTCAAACAGCAAGTTGTACCTTTCTAAAATTCGAAAACATATATAACGGGGTTTGTTTGAACATCCAAAATTCATTAACAACTTAAAAATATTTTTACTCATAGCGCTCAAGAATATTTAGCATTGTACAATTTTCTCTAAATATTATTATACTTTATCATGGCCACAGAAGATCATGTTTTTTACTTTCTAATGTTTTAGAATACTTAGGCTAGCATAACATATTTGTTTTCCAAAATATATTCACATTGCAACTTTCTATTTAAATTTCTATGCTTTGACTCCAGGGTGAGCATTAACTTTAAGCTCTTTCCAAATAATTTTTGATCCTTTGAACCCAAACTCAACCTCAAACTTATAAAAGGTTTCAAATAGGTGTGCACAGTTCAATTCGGTTTATAAATTTAAAATTTTTTGAATTAAACTAAAATTTTAAAGAATCAAAAATAAAATCGTCAGTCTAAAATCGAAAGGAGAAATTTTTATAAGGATATCAAAACATATTTAATACCATTGATTATTCAATATTGAAAATCAAATCGAATCAAATTATATTCGAATTGAATCGAATTTCTGAATACCCGAACCAATTAACTAATTTATATATATTTATATAATTATAAATTCATTGATGATATATGACTTCTGATAAACTAATAAGAATTCCTAGATCTTACAAGCGGCAGCAATTTTTTCTCTACTATTAAGGGATCTGTGACTTGAAGACTTTCAGATTCTGTACATCGATGCTGCTACTGCAGGTATGATAGTTTCTTCCTCTTGATTGTGATTGAGTATATCATTTATTAGTATGATGAAAATATCTCAAGTGGCATACCATTAGATAATGTTGTCTATACAGGAAATTGCGGCTGTTCATTCTTACTGTCTTTTTCTGCTGTTTCTTCATTCAATCTCTGCCTCTATTGTGTCCCAAAAGAGGAAAAATCTTCCTGGAGTCCTGGCTGCTTCGTTTGAATGCTTCTATTTCAATGTTTAAATATCTCTTTTCCTTCTTTTTTTTTTTTTTTCCATTTTTGATTTTCTCAAACATAATTAATGTTGTAAAAAATGGGGTTTATGACAGAGATATGACAACATTAGCAAAATAATGCATATGTATTATTCTATTTAGGCAACTTTATTTGACCAGAGACAGAAACACTTGAAGCAGAGTGTTGGGTCACTAGTAAACATCATGTTTCCTTTTGAATGAGTATGATGTTAAAGCACGCGTCGGTAGAACCCAGGCTAACTCTATGACGAACCATTTCAGTAAAAGAACATAGTTGACCCTTCAGAATCATCCAACTCTGTTATCTTGGATTGCAGTAACTCCAAGATGTTACTGCCTTTGTTTCTTGATGGTACTTGATTTCTTATATTGTAAAAAGATGATGGTTTATGCTAAGATAATTTAGTGATGTAAATCATTACTATTCTGCTAAGATAATTTAGTGATGTAAATCATTACCATTCATGCATCTAGCATTTTTCATATTTTGGAGTTTGTTTTAATATCTCTTGGTAGTGACAAATAGATAATCAAGTATATTGCTGTCGTATCAGACAATGTTTTGCTTATTATTATTAGATTAGATTTGTGATTAGCAATACATGGCAATCTTAATCAAAACCTAATTTTTTTAACAAGAAGAAAATCTTCAACCACAATTATGCTTGCCATGGGAGAGGGGTTACCCACCAATTCCCACATCTTGAAGCTACTCTAAATAATAGATCTCAGTCAAAATACAATAGAGGAAAGAGAACCAAAATACTATCTAGATATGGTGGAAAAATTGAGTCGGCCTGGCAAGAATGGTTGGTCTAGACATAAAAACAAGTCACTTAATCAAACTTAGATCTTAATAAAACATAAATTCAAAATTAGGTGAGGAACTGTATCATCACTTTCTCTTTGTCCCAATTACAGCTGAGAAATAACCATTGTGAAATTAATTAAGATTTCCATAGATGTATGGCCATAGTCATCCCATAAGGTTGACTTTAATGATTGTTTCTGATCAATTAGAACACCATTAATTGAAAAGTAGTTACATTTCTAGAACATAGTACAAACACATGCTTATGTGGTGCTTCTATGGTGGACTAACTTCCGAGTTCCATGATTATAGGCAATGAGAACAAACCCAATACATAGACCTTTGCCCACAGAAAGGGTTTTTGTTGCTTTCTCTCTCAATCTTTTTCTTTTCTTGCTCCAAAGAAGACCTTGACTAGAAGATGACATGAAACCCACCAATAAATTGGAGTCTCAAGCAAGAAGAAGCAACCACCTTTTATTTTAACCAAAAAGGTAAAATTAATAGGTCTATTCTCCTTGTTAATTTTAATTAACAGGAACTTGTTAACGAAGTATTTAACAAACAACAAGCAATAAAGATAGCATAATTCACCTATGCAAAAAATAATAAGTCAATAGTTGATGGAAAAGAATAATGGACTGGTGGATTTATCCCCCTTTCTTCTTGTTGAGGGCAGTGCAGATTCTGAGGTAGTAGACTCTGAACTTTTGATCCTATGTCAAGATGTTATTATGGCTTGTAATTATGATAATGATGATTATGATGCTGAGTCATGCAGTTACGATACTATTGAATTGCTTGAAGTCTGTGATTGTGATAGTAGTAGGAATCAAGATTATTGCGACTTTGATGATGATGAAGCTGATGATAAAGATTGTAATCATGGCGAACCAAGTTGGTGTAGGTGCAAGATGTGGTTAGGAGATGCAGAGTTGAAATATATGTCTACAGAAGAAGGTGAACAGAAGTCCAAGAATGATACTAATACAAGTAAGAAGGCTATGGATCAAATGGAGGACAGACTCTTTTGGGAGACTTGCCTGGCGGTAGGCTACTCGTCATAAATTTTAGTTTATTTTCCTCAAATTTTCAAGTAGATTTTATTATTTTGATTACTTTTTCCTTCTTTTTATATTAAAGAAAAAAACCTTTTTATTAGAGGATAAGTACAAGTCTAATCAAAGTTTACCTAAAATACAGTTCTATATATAACTTCAGATCTAGTGCTAGCTATATGGTTTCTGTTAGCTCCTCAGTTTGGCCCCTTGAAGTATGCCATTTAGCTAGAGGTAGGGCTTAGAGGTAATTGATTTCTATTTATATGATGTTATAAACCCAATATAGATATATAGTATTTTTAATAATTCTCTCTTGTTCTTTATAATTTCACGACTTTTATTGATTTAAACGTGATTAATTAAATATAAGAACTAACAATGAAAATGCCCATTTTCTTCTAATGAAATTCAAATATTAATTTTTATTTTATTTTTTTTTTACGGCTGAATTGTCTTGTTGAAATAAAGTTCTAGCATAAAGCACTTGAGTGGATTAATGTTTCAAATTAATATAAAATTCATTCACGGTAGCAATTTCTAACACATCATACATTTCTTCTAACGTGATTAGCAGGCTGTGGGCTTATAGCTTTCTGTTTAATTAAATATAATTTAATTAAGGCCTAGATTAATTGTTTAATACTATATATAGATTAATCTCCAGATATATATATATAATTTGCATTTGCATGAATCTCACAAGTATTTTTGAATTGAACAATTGACTTTGACAATATTTTTGTTCTCCCCCATATATTTCTTTTCTTTTAATTTTTTTATTTATTTGGATAATGTTATTTTTTTTCCTAAACCTTTACTTTGCCTATTTGATTAGTTATTGTACATTGCATAATACGGTTTAGAACATAAACTATAAAAATACAGCTTCGTATGTGTATAATATAAGATGATACTCTTTAATTTAAAGATTGGTTGAACAACTCTTCTTATTCTGTTAGATTTAATTGAATTATTAGCATTCAAAAGTGATTGCAACTTGCAAAACAAATTCATTTAAAATCAACCAACCAAGAGTCCACAAATTATTTTTCTTTTTTTCTTTTTAACCATTAGAGTGAATGAAAATTTGAACTAGCTGTACAAATCTATTATCTAGTCAAGAAATACACTACTATTAGACTATATCAGCAATTACATCACAAATTAGCTTGTCTTAACGTCTTTTGTGGCTAAAATAATCACAAAATGCTGTCAAACGTTGTGTGGTTAATGGGAACTATAGAAATTCACATATTAATAATTTTTACTAATTCAAATTATTTGTAGTACCCTTTTATTGTACTAAAAAAGACAGGTTCCTCCGAAAAAAAAAATATGTATATATATGCAAGATAAATTATAGGGTTTTCAAGATTATATTCATGAAGGATTATAGCAATTAACTCTATGAATTATATATCACATTTTATGAATTACTAGCAATGTGAAATACTTCTTTGATATGATTGTTATGTATTAATTTAAAAAAAAAAAAAATAAGTATATGAAATGTGTTTGTATTATAATGTATAATGTTTGATCACATAATTTTACTTACTAATCTAAAAATTCTAATAGATCGTAATAAAAAAAAATTAAAGGACTAGTGCAGGCGCTATGAATAATACTTGTGAGGGTTAATGAGATTAAAAATTAGAACTTGTCACCTTCTTGACAATCAAGTTTTGACATAGTCTCCCAATGATCTCTCACTTTTCCTTTGTTAAAAATTGAGAGTATATAGCCTATGGGTTCTGACGATGGCAATGATTTAGGAAGCCGGTGGATCCAACTAATTTATTGCTTCTCATAATCAAAGAATTAGGAATGCAAATTTCAATTTGCTTTCCCATATATCTAAAATTTTAAATATTTGGTAGGAAAGATTGGTTCCAACTGTTTAATACTGACCCTTGCTATTTTTAATTTATTTATGTCAATAAATATAAAGCTTATGTGCAATTTGTTAAATGAATTTCTGTATTTAGATAGTAATGTAGCAACTACAATCTATTGATCTCAACCCATATATTAGAATGTAAATTAATTAAAAAAAAATAGTCAGAATAATTAGATCAAATGTCATCCATGATGTGATTCCATATAAAACCAAATTAATCATGCAATGCTTATATACTAATATCAAATTAAATCAATTTAATTAATTATTTAAAACTATATTCGGGCTATTGGGGACCGGTAAAGGATAGAGCATACGATATCGATTTTTAGGCCCATATTTTTATGGATATCTCAGTGTCAACTATTTTTCGGCGCCACCTCCTTCAGCAGAGGTGATTCAACAGGAGTTGGAGAAGCAAGTTAATGATCAGATGCAACAGATGGAGCAGTGGATGCAGATGGTATCAACATCCAGTAGGATACCTTTTCCATTTTCAGTACTACTCCTACATAATAACATGCTGATTTGACTACTTATTAGCCAGATGATCTAAAAAATGGTAAAGATGATGGTGATAATGCTACTGATTATGACTATTTATTGGATGTTGAGAATGATACTACTAATATATATATATATATATATAT
>CANXYC012094374.1:0-10410 GCA_948193065.1 Aleurites moluccanus | reverse complement strand
CTTGCTTCAAGTAAAGATTCAACTGAGAGGCTCAATACGCCCCTAATAGCAACTCTTTTAAATCGAAAGAGAGCTAAAGAAGAAGAAAATATTCACTTGGAGAGGAAAAAAGACGAAATCTAGTGACAAAAATGATTTCTTATCTTTTTTCCTTGCTTTTTGCTAGTCTTGACTTGTTTTGGGATGTTTTTCCTTCGTCGTTGTTGTCTGGAAGGTGGGGGGAGGCCCTCTACTTATAATAGGATCTCCAGGGGTCGATTTCCGTCCATTTTCGATATGGGAATCTCAAAAAATCGGATGAAGCTCGTCGCTGCCGCCGGAAAGGGGAGTCACTGCCACCAGAAAGGAGGGGGCGGCACCACTACAGGCCTAGGGCGGCACAGGCCCTGAGGGAGGGCGGTGTCGCACCAGGGCATTCCTGGGCCTGGCGACACCGCCACCCCCCTCTGGAGGCATTGCCAAGCTGGAGGGCAGCAATAGTGGCCCGACTTCGTTCCGGGGACGTTCCGGGTCCGTCTGGGTGCGGGTTCGATTCCGGAGAATGTCGTTCGGGTCGATGCGAGTCCGAGGGGTGTAAAAAATGAGTGTTCACTAACATCTAACAATCCCTGCTCAAATCACATTGTATAATAAGATTTTGTAAATGTCAAGTTTTGAACTCATTATACAATAACAAAGATTTTCAATAGCTATTTGGAAGTCATACCTTTTGTTGATCTATAATAATAGTCCAACCGTCCCCATCCTCCATTTCCAAGTCTTTACTTATCATTTGAATAAACCATTCCCAATTTACATAATTTTCCCTTGTCACAACAGCCCAAACCACAGGGAACATTTGATTATTCCTGTCCTTGCCAATAGCTGCAAGTATCTCTCCCTTAACCAACCCTTTGAGAAAGCAGCCATCCAACCCAAGGACTTTTCTACCACCAGTAAGAAATCCCTTTTTCAAACAATCAAAAGATATATGTAATCTCTCAAATATAGGTAGCTGGTCAGGTATAGGCCTATAAACTGCCATTTAAGTTGTGCTCCCAGGATTTGACCTCTCTATTTCACCCAAATAATCCCATAATTTTCCATATTCTTCCTTCATAGCACCCTCGAGCTTTGAAACTGTCAACACTTTAGCTCTCATCATCTGTGTGAATGTGATTTCAACATTCAGATCTTCTTTCACCAACCTCTTTAAATCTATTAATTTCATAGCAGTAATTGACTTGTATTTGTACAAGTAGTTCTCTACAAGCCACTTAGTTGTCACCCTTCTATTTTTATACGACACACCACATATGTGTTCTTCAACAAAAGTCTTTACCATGAATATGTTTTTAGCTCTGTCCTAAGATGCATACAAGCAAAAAGGGCAATTACTCTTTACACATTTCACTCTGACTTGCCCACCTGTATTTCTTTTAAGCTTAAGTTCTTTCCTTTCTTGGATAGAATACCTAGTAATTATTTCTTTGAACTCTGTAGCTCCTTTAAAGGTCAAACCCAAGCATATATTTATCTTCTTAGCTTTAGGATCATAAGCTGAAAATTTGCTTCTCCTTCTTACTGCATGATCAACATTAGATCCATCAGTGCTAACTGCACTCCAATCCTTATCTGATTCAACAATCTCATCTTTAATTCCTTTTTCATCAACAAGTTTTGAAGATTGTATATTTGAAGGCACATTTGCTGGTTCTTCTATTCATACACTCCCTACTATTTTTTTTCCTTTTCTTGGACTCTCTCAAAGCATCTCTAGCTTGTTGTAGCTCTTCATCATCATCAGAAAGCCACTCATAGTCAATGAGATCTGTGTCTTCCTCTGCACAGAGATCTTCTACTTCAATATCTGTCAAATCTTCCACTTGGTCATCTCTGTTACTTCCCTCAACTATAGGATCTTCAGTGTCATCAATACTTCCCACCCCTTCATCTGTTTGCTCAAGACTAACATTTACATCAACTATTGTTTCTTGTCTTAACAGACCCTCTGAAATACTACCCAATACCTCATATAGAATACCTCTTTTAGATCCACCACCTTCAAACCCTGCACCAAGACTTCCAAGTATAGCATTTATTTCTTCACCTAATAAAGGCTGAGTTCCTGCATCATAATTGTTGCTCTCCATATTTCTCCTATTTACTATTTCTGCAGTAGTTTTCTCTCCTCCCTTAACTACCTCACTTTCTGTAACTTCTATATTCAATAAATTAGGCTCCTCACCCACACTTACATCCTCATTAAATGTAAAATAAAAATCAACATGTCGATCATTATTTCCTTCACAAGACTCATTTTCTTTGACTCTTCTATCTGTAGCCCTAGGAATATTGTGCTCCACGAATATTTCTCCCTTGTAATGTTTTTTTACCAGTGCATGAAAGGCTGAGATGGACCCCTCATACAAAAGTCTTAAGCCATTTGATAATGTTGTATTGGGCAGACTAAAGTGTATCTGTGACAACCTTTTACTGCCTAACTTTTTCTCACGACCCGTTTCCGGATCGCGACAGTCCTAGGATACGAGAGATGCCAATGGCGACCGGCACCCATAGAACCCAGTATCACATGCATAATCTATAACCATCAATTAATTATTTATTATACTTAATTATCATTCATTCTGTCATTTTGTAATTCTTTCTATAAATTAAAGCGATTGGCTGTAACAGTCATAATAACATGCCATATCATCATCATATATCATAAAATATCATCATATCTATATATATGTTCATATTCTAACTAACTCATACATACATCATGGAGCAGCTAGATTATGAACACTAAAAATATAGAATTTAAAGTATTTACATATATCAACAGTGAGCAGAAATCTACTGGATATCGGAAGATGGGATTTTACAGTCTACTCCTCTCCTGAAATGGGTAAATAAGCAAAGAGTGAGTATATAAGTTACTCAGTGAAATCTATATGCATCGCCAATAAAATAATGGGTAACAAATGGACAATGGTGTTAATAGTTCAATGTAAACAAGTTACAGAATCAAATATAGATGGTGACAGAATAGCCAATAAGTATATCATAGGCTCGGTATAATATGAAAAGACAGATAAAGGGAAATCATACAGTCTCCAATAGCATCAGTATGGACTATATGTGAACATCCAGTCTCCGGTAATATCAATATCAGTAAGCATAAGACTGATCAGGTCTTATGGCCAAGACCATAACCCTTCCTAGCTAGGGTATCAGTAATACAACGTGCACATCGCCGATAGTATATTTCCACTATCCTGTCGGATCGGTAGATCTGTCAAGCCACATTAAGATCAATATAAGAAAGAAACATATCAATAGATACCATTATGCAACAATGGTATCCTCCATACCAATAAGCTCAATATCATTCAAATCAATTAGCAATAGAATCAATGGCATTGTAATATATGTTATACAATCGATGATAAGTGGTTTGGTAAACAACAAAGGTATGGAACAAAGGTTGGCTCGGCAAAGAAAATCAGTAGGCCAATTGGAATGCCAATATCGCTGGCGACGATGGCATTCAAATGATAGGCCTATGGAATACAAAGCAATAGGCCAAGGCAAAAACAACTAGGCATTTTGTCAAACACTTGGTGGGCACAAAATGGCAAGCCATTAGGTTAGGGTTTGGTGTAAGTTTGGCATGCTCAATTCAACCAACAACAAGTTCATATTGTCAACAACACAGTAGGATACAAATACACAATATTAAACAACATTAAAGGTATCAAATTGGCTAAGGAATTCAAAGGAAAAACCAAAGAAAACTAAGGTAATGAATAGTAACTATAGGTTCGGCCAAAATGAAGAATTTTTATATGGTTTCCAAATCAATTTTCAATGCTTATGACATATCAAATGATGCATATAGAACTCACCTAACGTTTCCAAATTCCTTGGAAAGTTGATTTCCACCCAATTACTGCAAAGGAGACAAAATGCACAATTTGAGCAATCTTTGTTTTCTACACCAAAATAACTATAAAATCATTATCCATTAGCCTTAAATTAACATATTCTAAGCCTAATTAATGTTAACTAACAATAATTCATCAAACTCATTCATACAACTTCAAATAGGTTAGGCAAATTAGGAATTTCTATCAAAATGCATCAATTGATGCAATCTAACCTAAAAAACCATTCAATTCAACTCCTAAATCATCTAAATAAGCCATAAAATTGAACAAACTAATTCCTTACCTTGATGGAGTGTTCTAGACGAAATTTCCCCTTCCAAATTCCTTGAATTTCTTTAACTTTCCAAGCAAATTAATAGTGGGGAATGATAGAACTAGGTTTAATTCTAAGTTTTCTATGAATTTTCCTTAAGAAATTTCATGGAAGAATGGTGGATGGAGAAAAAGAAGGGTTCGACCATAAGGAGAATGAAGAAGAAGATGAAGAAAAATGGCTAAGGCATGCTTTTATATAAAATCATTAATGGCAAATTTCATTTTAGTCCTCAAACTTCTAAGTAATTATACTTTGAACCCAACTTCTTCTGTAATTTATTCTGACAATTTTGTCGGGATTTAAATTTCAAAGTGGGGAATCAATAGGCTTATTTTAATTTATACGTATTTAAAAAAAATAGTTTTAGAGTCATTTTAAAACTCTGACGGACCAATTTTCACTATTCACCTTAAAGTTTCTTTTATTTACGATTTTGCCATTGGTTACTTTTTTAGTGTTCCTAAATGTTTTTCACTTCTTTCTTTTTACCAAAAATACACATACATTAAGGTGATCTTTTACCCCCTGGTCAAATTTAGAAATTCATCTGTTGACCGGATAGCTAATTTCTCGGCAGTGTTCCTGACACTACCGATTTTCGGAAAAGTAATTAGTTCGCTTTCTAACTGTATCTCTAAAATTATTTCTCATTATTTCAATACTTTTAAACCATATACTGAGAATTAATTCATGCATATAAGTTAGGACTTTCTAGGGTATTACATTCTATCCCCCTACAAATAAATTTGTCCTCGAATTTAAATAAAAATGCATACCTCACTGCTGGAATAGGAATGGATATCTGTCTCTCATCTCCTACTCGCTCTCTCAAATGCACTCCTCCATTGACTGGTTTCTCCAGAGTACTTAAACTATAAGAATCTCCTTATTCCGCAGTTGTCTGACTTGTCGATCAACTATCTCCACTAGAAGCTCCTCATACAATAAGTCCTCATTGAGTCCCACATATTGTACCTCCAATATATGTGATGGATCAAACACATATTTTCACAACATCGAGATGTGGAAAATCGGATGTATGTGGCTCGTATTAGGTGGAAGAGCCAATTTATAGGCCACGTTACCTATCTTCTCAATAATCTCAAATGGACTTATAAACCTTGGTGACAACTTTCCCCTCTTCCCAAATCTCATAATACCCCTCATCGGTGAGATCTTAAGGAAGATATGGGCACCAACTGCAAAGTGTATATCTTTCCTCTTCAGATCGGCGTAACTCTTCTGCCTACTGAAAACAGTATTTATCCGATCTCTGATCATTGGCACCTTTTCTATTGTTTCCCTGATCAATTTTGGCCCCTCAAGCTGCTTCTCCCTTGGCTCCACCCAATATACTGGAGATCTACATTTTCTACCATATAGTGCTTCAAATGGAGCCATACTAATAAAAGAGTGATAGCTATTGTTATAAGAAAATTCTATAAATGGCAGAAATTGATCTCAGTTACCTTTGAAATCCATAACACACAACCAAAGCATATCCTCCAAAGTCTGGACTATCCTCTCCGACTGCCCATCAGTCTAGATGTAAAGCAGTACTGAACTATAACTGAGTACCCATGGCCTCCTGAAATTTCTGCCAAGACCAGGAGGTGAACTGTGTACCTCTATCTGAAATGATCATTAAGGGAACTTAATAAAGTCGCACAATCTTATCTACATACAACTGTGCATACTGAGCTGCTGTATAACTGGTCTTAACCTCCAGAAAATGAGCAGATTTCGTCAAATGGTCTACAATCACCCATATGGAGTCATAACCCCTGGTAGTCCTCAATAGACCTACTACAAAATCCATAGTAACCTGCTCTCATTTCCACTCTGGCAACTCTATCTCCTGAAGTAACCCTGATGGCTTCTGATGCTCAAACTTAATCTGCTGATAGGCTAAGCATTTGGAGACAAATCGTGCTACATCTCTCTTCATACTAGGTCAACAATATACATCCCTCAAATCATGGTACATCTTGGTAATCCTTGGATGTACACTATATGCAGAATAGTGATCCTCTCTCATAATCCGATCCCATAGCCCATCCATTTCAGGTACACATATACACTTCCCACACTTCAGTACACCATCCTCCACTGTAAACTTTGTCATCTTGCCATTCTGCACATCTCCCTTAAGCTTTAGTGTATACGGATCCCTATCTTGAGTCATTTTAATATCATCAAGCAACAGTGACTTCACCCAAAATTAGGCTATCAGAGCCTAGTTCTGATCCTGGGATCCCAAATCCAACTCCACTCCCATATCTTCCAAATCCCTCATCTCTCTGATCAAGGGTCTTCTGCCAATCATGATATGAGGTAGACTGCCCATAGACTTCCTGCTCAGTGTATCATTCACTACATTGGCTTTACCTGAGTGGTAAAGGATCTCACAATCATTATCTTTAAGCAACTCCACCCATCTACGTTGCGGAAGATTCAGATCCTTCTACTGAAATATATACTATAAACTCTTATGATCAATATATATCTCACATTTTGACCCATACAGATAATGCCACCAAATCTTCAATACAAATACCACAGCGACCATCTCCAGATCATAGGTCAGATAATTTGCTTCATGCTTCTTTAATTGCCAAGAAGTATAAGCAATCACTCTCCTATTATGCATCAATACACATCCCAATCCAATCCGAGAAGCATCACAATACACCATGAATTTCTCCCCCTCTGATGGCAATGCTAACACTGGAGCACTGGTGAGGCAAGACTTCAAAGTCTGGAAACTGCAATCAAACTCATTAGTCCACAGATAACGCTCCTATTTCTGCATTAGCTTAGTTAATGGAGCTGCAATCCTAGAGAAATCTTTCACAAACCTCCTATAATACCCTGCCATACCTAAAAAACTGCGAACCTCAGAAACACTGGTAGGCTGGGGCTAATTCGCAACTGCTTCATTCTTCCGAGGATCCAATTTAATACCATCCTTGCATATCACATGCCCAAGGAAACACACTTCGGTTAGCCAGAACTGGCATTTAGATAACTTAGCATATAATTGATGCTCCTGAAGTGTCTGCAATACAATCCTTATATGCTCCATATGCTCCTCCTCACTCCTATAATAGATAAGTATGTCATGAATAAATACAATGACAAACTTATCAAAAAATAACCTGAACACCCTGTTCATCAGATCAATAAAAGCAGTCGGTGCAGTGGTCAACCCGAATGGCAACACCAAGAACTCATAATTCCCATATCAGGTCCTGAAAGCCATCTTAGGTATATCACCCTTATTAATCTTCAACTGGTGATACCCATACCTCATATCAATCTTCGAAAAATGGTTGGCACCCTGCAGTTGATCAAACAAGTTATCTAGCTGAGGCAGTGGGTACTTGTTCTTCACTGTCACCTTGTTCAGCTGCCTGTAATCTATACACATCCTCAAAGAGTCATCCTTCTTCTTTACAAACAATATCGAAGCACCCCAAGGAAAACTACTCGGTCTGATGAACCCTCTATCCAATAGCTCTTGTAACTGCACCTTCAATTCCTTCAATTCAGCTGGTGCCATTCTGTATGGAGGAATGGATATAGGATCAGTGCCTGCATGCACCTCAATCTTAAACTCTATCTCCCTATCTGGGGGTAATCCTAGCAACTCCTCGAGAAATACATCAGGAAACTCCTGAACTACTGATATCTGATTAAGATCTACAGAATACTTCTGTACATCTATCACATGAGTCAAATAGGTTGAACAACCTTTCCTAATCATCCTCCTAGCCTAGATAGCAGAAACCATATTAACCCTAAACTCCTGTATATCACCCTAAAACTCAAACTCTGGCTGCCCCTCAAGATGAAACCTGACCTTCTTCTGATGACAATTAATAATTGCTCAATGCCTCGTAAGTCAATCCATACCTAAAATAACATCTAACTCTAACACTGGCAGTTCAATCAAATCATCATGCAATATGTTATCATCAATCTCAATTACATAGTCAGGATATAAATAATCCACATCAACACTCTCACCCATCGGGGTAGCAATCACTAAAGGTACATCTAATAATTTCCTTTCCTTATTCAATTTAGGTGCAAAATGTGGTGACACAAAGGAATGAGTAGCACCAGAATCAAATAAGGCATCTGCAATCTCATTCTGAATCAGAATAGTACTTGTGACCACATTGTCTGATCTCTGCACCTCCTGGGTATTGACTGCAAATACTCTGCCCTGACCCCTACCCGTTTGTGCCTGACTACCACTAGGAGCCTGTTCTCCTCTGCCTCTGCCTCTTCTTGAAGCCTCTTTGCCCATATTCTGACTCATATATACCATCGGCTGAGATACCGTAGCAGATGGCTATTACTCACCCTCACAGGACATCTACTAGCATAGTGGCCATGCTGACCACATCTCAAGTAAGAACCAGTCTGACGCCAACACTCCCCTCCATGTCTCCATCCACAAAACCCATAACTAGGTATACTGGATGTCTGTGCAACTGGTCTCAAAGAACCCTGAGAATAGGTAGGTGTTGACTGAACCACTGGCAGTCCCCTACTCTACACTCTCCTCCTCTGACTATTGGTTGAAGATCGCTGAAAAAATCGAGGCATTAGCTTTGCCTGCCTAGGTTAGGAGCTACTCTCCCCCTTCCTAATCTGAGATCCTAGACCTCCTTTCCTCTTTTCGTCCCTCTTTGCCCTCTCTGTCTTATACTTTTCTTCCATCTGTGTAACGTTGTCAATAACTGTCGTTAGAGAAGTGAATTTTATAGCCAACAGAGCATTATAAAGTCCAGCATGTAAACTCCTCCTAAACCTGCTGATCAGATCAGCCTCAGTAGGAACAATATGAGTAGCATACCTACTCAACCTAATGAACTCCTCGACATACTCCTCTACAGACCTGCTACCCTACTCCAACTGGATCAAGTTACGAGTGTTCACTCCCTTAATAATGAACTCATCTATTAAACCCTACCGAAACTCAACCCCTGAGGGTGGATGCTCACCATATAACCCTAGCTCTATCCTCCTGGAAAACTAAGTCCAAGCCTTCCCTTTCAATAATAGTCCCACCAGCTCAACAGCTCTCAACTCAAAACATGGTAGTCTCCTAACTACCTTCTCAACCTCCTCCAGAAAATCCACCGGGTCACTACCTCTGTCGCCTCTAAACTCTAGTAAGTTTAGTTTTAGAAAGCTAAACATGGATACACTACCCTCCTCAATAACTCTACAGCCTCTCTGTACAGCAGGCTCCTCAGGAACACTGATTGGCTGCACAGGAGCCGGTGCAACTGGTACTGCCTCTGGTGCCATAGGTGGGGGTATTGCTACTGGAACTGGCGGTGGCGGTACATTCTGACGTTCCCCCCCAAATCATCCAACTCCTTGCGTAACTCCATCATCCCCCTCATCATCTCAACTCTCCAGGGATCATCGTCCCTATTTGTATCCTCTGTAGTCCGTCTGGATCTGGATGAACTCTCTGAAACTGAGAATTCTCTTACCAATGACTCATTGGAGGCTACCTCTACCTCCCGAGTATCTCTGTCCCTATCATCGGATACCTATTAATCTGTTGAAAAAAATAGAAGCATACTCAGAATATCACGGAAAAGCAGAATATTAACAAATAACAGACGATAACAGCAAAAGACAACTAAGGAAATCCTATGCTCTATGGTTTACTTAATTTTACCCTATTTTGTACTTAGTCACTATTCCTCTGTAATTTAGGTACTATTCATCTGTAACCTAAAACTCTGATGTCTGTAATCTAGAGCTCTGATATCACCTCTGTCATTACCTGTTTTCAGATCGCGATGATCCTAGGATGCAGGAGATGCCAATGGAGACCGGCACCTGTAGAACCCAGTATCACATGCATAATCTATAATCATTAATTAATTATTCATTATACTTAATTACCATTCATTCTATCATTCTGTAATTCTTTCTATAAATTAATATGATTAGCTGTAACAGTCATAATAACATGCCATATCATCGTCATATATCATAAAATATCATCATATCCATATACATGTTCATATTCTAACTAACCCATACATACCCCATGGAGCAGCTAGATTATGAACACCAAAAATACAGAATTTAAAGTATTTACATATATCAACAGTGAGCAGAAAT
>CANXYC012094211.1:0-10600 GCA_948193065.1 Aleurites moluccanus | reverse complement strand
ATAACAAGCTCAAATATAGCTTGACAATTCTATAAAAATTTGGGCAGCATCTCCTCTATAAAAGGACTATGCCCAGCTGAAAAACATGCAAATAAGCACTTTCAATATATATCATCAACAATACCCATATCTCTATCAATGATCCCTCTGGATCTCCAATATCAACTCAATATATGTATATACATATATATGTATATACATACATATATATATATATATATATATATATATATATATATATACATACATATATATACATACATATATATACATACATATATATACATACATATATATACATACATATACACATATACATAGATATATATACATATATATATATACATATATATATATACATATATATATATACATATATATATATACATACATATATATATATATATATATGTATGTATATATATGTATGTATATATATATATGTATATATATATATATATATATATATATATATATATATCATGCTTTATCTATCCATAGCATCATTATATATGCAAACCATATACATACAATCACATACATATACATGCCCCTATTTAATTTACAGTATCATGGAACCTCTATACTGTACAAATATTTACATATACTTTTGCAACTGGAATATTACATGTTTCAAGCATCAAAATTCCATGGCGAGGATAGGAAGTGCCTGTGGAATTCAAGCCTCACTGCTAACCTGAAAATGATAACCACTGAAGGGGGGTGAGTATAAAAATACTCAGTGAATCTATATATATATAAATGCAGTAGATGATCATTATACCATGATTGCCCATATATAGCCTGTAGAATCAATATAAGATAATAAGTAAAAGGAATAACAAGTATCTATATCATTATCCATATGAGTATTCATATAAATATTCAATGTACAAGTTAACGCACATATGATATAACAAGATTAAGTCCAGTAATAAGAGTAATCATACTGTCTGTAATAGGCACAATAATAAAGTGCATAATTCACTACACGCAAAGGGGATCAGTCTTTACGACCAGAGAATATTACACCCTCCCTAGCATGGGTCAATTTAATTAATACCAGAGAATATTACACCCTCTCTAGCAAGGGTCAATTAATTTAGTACCAGTGTACACACGGTCAATGGAATTTTCACTACACCATCGATGTAGTCCTATTATAATACCATATGGGTGTGTCTCCATATAACTATCAATATAGCATATATACATCTCATATAGCTTTAGAACAATCATATATAGACTTATAATGAATAATGGAACAATTTTGGGTAATGCAAAAAAAAATTTCCTGGCAGGGCCCAATTGCGCTGTCGCAACTGACACTCGCCGTTACGAGTTTGTTTTGGGATTTTTTAGTAGTTTCTGGTTAACTATGTTACCAAAGGATTTAGGTGGACCATGAGATACTATTTTAAAGCTTAGTTCAAGAATAAAAGATTGGGCCAAGTGGTGGCCCAATTAGTTTTCTGGATTTTATTTTATAGATCGGTAAAGTTTAGGTCATTTTAGGTGATTTTGGTGGGCTTTTTTACTGGACAGTTTGCACTGTTTGTGTTTTTGGGTATCAAACTCAATTTTATTAGTTCAAATGAAATATTATAGTATATATGATGCAAATCATGCGTGATTATACATATAGACTCACCTTTTGCTCAAAAAGATCACTTTGTCCCCCGATACTGCACTCGAGCCCTAATCGGCCCGCTGTTCAACACTCCAAGCTGGAATGCTTGACGGTTCACCTATTTTTACATATAACACTCCAGTAAGACTTTAAAACATTACAAAACACATAATACACATCAAATCACATAAGGCATACATATTATACCCTATAAACCTCACTTTGCACATTTTACACATTTACCAATCCTTTAGGCAAGAAACATATTCTATCACCATTTTTAACTCACATTTCATATATTCATCACTTATATACCATATTATGAACTCATATACACTTAATTCATCATTTCATATCAAACATACACCATATTCAAGTTTAGCTTTCAAGTACTTAAATCAATCATCTTTTACATATCTAAACTTATACATTTCCATCATTTTCATCAATTAACCATATTCAAACCTTACCTTTCAAATTGCATTAGCCTAACACATTAAACTAACAAACTCAATATTGTTTAACTTAAATGGAATACATTCCCTTCATCCATTTTTCAACACCAATGCATCAAATAACATACATATGCATCAAATGTATAACATTTATCCATTTAAACCTATCAAACATCAAAGCACAAATCCACCATTCATGCTTTATCAATTCGGCTAAAATGGAAATCCTTCCAGATGGATTTTTTCCATCATTTAATCATTAAATCATTATATACACACCAAATACACATCATTCCATCATTTAAACCTATAAAACACCAAAGTATCAAACCATTTCCAAGCTCCTCACATTCGACTACTTTGGTTTTCCATTCAAATGAATTTATTTCAATCATTTAACCACTAATTCATGTTAAACACATCAAATAAACATCATTTGAATAAAAAGATCCATCAAAACAACACTTTGATTCATAACTTTTCCTATTAGGGTTTGATTTCTAACTTTTGATTTTTCTTCCATCCAAAACACATTTTTGTTACTAATTAATATCAAATAACATCTTAAGAACATAATTGAGCCAAAAGAATTGAAAAATACTTACTTTCCAACTAGTTCTTCAAAATCGTCAAAGGATTGATTTGTCACTTTTCCTTTTTTTCCTTTGAATCTATGGATATAATTATATTTAAGATGATGAAATTAACATGTTTCCATCAAAAAAAAAATAAAGAAAACAGTAAGTTATGGCTATCATCAATGGTAGCCGAAACTTTGGAGGAGGAAAGAGAAAAGTTGATTGGTGTTTTAGCTTAAGGAAGATGATGAATGATGAAGAGGTGGGAAAAATCTATGTAAAAATCAAATGGTGCAATCCTATACTTGGAGCTTATGATAGAAATGGTGAAACCTAGCTATCCAACCATCCATTTTTTCATCTTTTCATCCAATGGTTAGATTTTGATAAGACTAAATTGATACCATAGG
Source organism: Aleurites moluccanus (assembly GCA_948193065.1). Lineage (NCBI taxonomy): Eukaryota > Viridiplantae > Streptophyta > Magnoliopsida > Malpighiales > Euphorbiaceae > Aleurites > Aleurites moluccanus. Next base: position 7,527 of record CANXYC012094211.1, on the reverse strand, counting down.
CTTGCATGCACCATATAATTTCATATTTCAAAGGAAAAGACCAAACTACCCTTAGTTCAAATGGAAATCCCAAATCAAGCAGCTTTGCCCGGGATTATTTTCTACCAGGTTTAATTCTCTAACAATTATTCATTTAAACATAATATCATTATTTCATGTCCTAATATTCTTTTCTACCTTCAAATATAATGTTAATTCCATAAAAACACGAAGGGGTGTGAAATGATCATTTTGCCCCCAGTTCACCAAAAACTCAAATTATCCCGATTTCATCCTAACAGCCTTTAAACCCCTTCTATTCATAGAAATACATCATATAACATGCATATCTATTAATTTCATGAATAAACACATAAAAATTCACCAGTTCAAGTTAAAAAAAAATTCCCCCTAAGTTTCCCTTTTATTGTTCAAGTTAGTTTTGAGTTAAGGTGTTACATTCTACCCCCTACAAATAAATTCATCCCCGAATTTACTTTAAAGTTATAGGGTGGAATAAAACGTGACTCATCAAATAGGTGGGGGTACTTGTGTCTCATCTCAGCCTCACTCTCCCAAGTACATTCCTCTATACTTCTACTATGCCATAATACTTTAACTATAGGAATGCTCTTATTTCTAAGCTGTTTGATCTGATGATCCATAATCTGTACGAGGACTTCCTCATATGACAATGCTTCATAAATTTCAATATCCTAGGGTTGAAGCACATGTGATGGATCTGAGACATACTTCCGTAGCATAGAAATGTTAAACACTGGATGTATATGCCCTATATTTGGTGGAAGAGCTAGTTTGTATGAAACATTTCCAACCTGATCCAAAATCTCAAATGGCCCAATATACCTTGGTGACAATTTGCCCTTTTTCCCAAATCTCATCACTCCTTTCATAGGAAAGATCTTTAGAAATACATGGTCACCCACTGTAAACTGCACATCTTTTCTCTTTGGATATGCGTAGCTCTTTTGTCTACTGAAAGTAGTCTTTATCCTCTACTGTATAATAGGAACCTTTTCCATTGTTTCTTTAATCAGATCTAGTCCCTCTAATTGTTTTTCTCCTGGTTCCACCCAACATACAGGTGATCTGCATTTTCTGCCATACAAAGCTTTATATGGTGCCATTCCAATGGTAGAATGGTAGCTATTGTTGTAAGCAAACTCTATCAATGGTAGGAAGCGATCCCAACTTCCTTTTAAATCCAATACACACAATCTCAACATATCCACCAATGTCTGAATAGTCCTCTCTGACTGTCTATCAATCTGAGGATGGAATGCTATGCTGAAATACAATGTAGTACCTAATGCCTCTTGGAATTTCTGCCAAAACCAGGAGGTGAATTGAGTACCTCTATCATATATGATCACTGTTGGAACCCCATGCAATCTTACAATTTTATCCACATAGAGTTGTGCATACTGTGCAGCTGTGTAAGTTGTCTTTACTTCTAAAAAGTGAGTTGACTTGGTCAATCTGTCCACTATTACCCACACTAAATCACACCCTTTCTGTGTTCTTGGAAAACCCACTGCAAAATCCAATTTCACTTGTTCCCATTTCCACTGTGGTAGCTAGATCTCTTGAAGCAAACCTGAAGGTTTTTGATGTTCAAATTTTACCTGCTGATAGGCTAAACACTTGGAAACAAACTTTGCTCCATCACCCTTCATGTTTGGCCACCAATAAAGTTCCTTCAAGTCATGGTACATCTTTGTTACCCCTAGATGCACTGTGTAAGGAGAATAGTGAATTTCTTTCATGATCTGCTCTTTGAACCCCTTAAAATTAGGAACACACAATCGTCCCTTGCATTTTAATACATCTCCCTCAATAGAAAAATCAAAAGCCTTACCATTTTGAACTAAGTCTCTAATCCTGATACACTGTGGATCTTCAATCTGGGAGTTCTTTATCTCATTTATAAGCAAGGATTTCACCTGGAACTGGGCTATCAATATAGTTTCCAGATCCTATGTTTTAAAATTCAAAGTTAAACCATCAGCCATTAACTCCCGTAATTCTTGTACCAGTGGTCTTTCTGAAGTAGTTACATGTGATAAGCTTCCTATAGACTTCTACTCAGTGCATCTGCCACTACATTTGCTTTTCCTAGATGATAGAGAATTTGGTAGTCATAGTCTTTTAGCAATTCGACCCATCTCCTTTGCCTCAAATTTAGTTCTTTCAGTTGTAAGATGTATTGTAAGCTTTTATGATCAGTGTAAATCTCACATCTCACCCCATACAAATAATGTCTCCATATTTTCAAGGCAAAGATCACCGCTGCCATTTCCAAATCATGGGTGGGGTAGTTCACTTCATGTTTCTCCAACTGGCGAGAAGCATAAGCAATCATTTTTCTGTCTTGCATCAGTACATAACCCAAATCAATTCTCGAAGCATCACAGTATATAGTAAAACTGCCTGCCTTGGAAGGAATAGTCAATACTGGTGCAGTGGTCAAACAGGCTTTAAGAGTCTATAAACTCTTGTCACATTCGTCATTCCACTAGAACTTCACCTGTTTCCGGGTTAACTTTGTCATTGGTGTAGCAATGCTGGAAAAGTCTTTAACAAATATGCGGTAATACCCTATCATACCAAGGAAACTCTGGATCTCTGTGACTGTAGTGGGACGTGGACTGTTAGCAACTGCTTATACTTTTTGTGGATCCACCATTATACCATCCTTGCTCACAACATGTCCCAAAAATACAACCTTTGTCAACCAGAACTCACATTTAGAGAATTTTGCATACAATTGATTATCTCGCAATAATTGTAATGTGATTCTAAGATGTTCTTCATGTTCCTCTTTGCTCCTGGAATACACCAAAATGTCATCAATGAATACAATGATGAATTTATCCAGAAATGGTCTGAACACCTGATTCATCATATCCATGAAGGCTACCGGAGCATTTGTCAACCCAAATGGTAGCACCAAAAGCTCATAGTGCCCATATCTAGTTTTGAAGGCTGTCTTTGGAATGTGTTCACCTTTAATCTATAATTGATGGTACCCAGATCTCAAATCTATCTTTGAGAAGAAACAAGCTCCCTGTAACTAGTCAAACAGGTCATCAATCCTAGGCAAAGGATATTTATTTTTCACTGTCACCTTATTCAATTGCCTTTAATCAATACACATTCTAAGTGATCCATCCTTTTTCTTTACAAAGAGCACTGGTGCTCCCCAGGGTGAACTACTAGGCCAGATGAAACTTTTATCACACAGTTCCTGCAATTGCTTTTTCGACTCTTTCAGCTTTAGTGGTGCCATCCGATATAGTGGAATGGAGATAGGATCAGTACCAGGGTATTCCTCAATCTCAAATTCAATCTCCCTCTCTAGTGGTAGTCCTGGAAGATCATCTGGGAATACATCTATTAATTCCTTTACCACTGGAATATGCTCTAATTCTTTGGATACCCCTGTAGTGTCAACCACTGTTGCCAAATAAGCAATACATCCTTTTCTCATAAATCTCTCTGCCTGTACTGCAGACACTAACCCAGATATATGACTGTTAGCGTCCCCCTGAAAATTAAACTTTTCCTGCCCATCGGGTCGAAATTTTATTCTTTTTAATGCACAATCAATAGTAGCTTTATGATCAGCCAACCAATCCATACCCAGGATAACATCAAACTCCAATACAGGTAACTCAATCAATTCAGCAGGCAAAGATCTATCATAGATTCTCGCATCACTAATATCATATTTACAACCCACAATAATCTTATCCCCCATTGGTATGGCTATTTCTAAGGGCACATGTAAAGGTTTTCTACCCAACCCCAATTTCAAAGCAAACACAGGTGACACAAAAGAATGGATTGCACCCGAATCAAATAACATATAAGCCACTATATCATGTATAGAAATCATACCTACAACTGTGTCATGGGATTTCTGGGCCTGCTACTGTGTCACTGCAAATACTATCCCTGGCCCCTACTAGTTGTTGACTGCCCCACTGTTGGACTCTATCCTGTTGGTCTGCCTCTACCTATACTCCCCCTATCCATCTACACTGATGGCTGGGAAGATCCTGTCTCTAAAGGCTGTGTAGATCTAGACATAGGGCAATCTCTGTAAAAGTGCCCAAATTGTCCACATTTAAGGCATGCCCTCAATCTAAGACGACATGCCCTAAAATGTCTCCTCCCACACTGAACACATATAGGCACTACTGATGTCATCTGTACTGGTCTAACAGGACCTCAAAAATAACTAGAAACAAGAGGCCTTATACTAACACCTCTACCCAAATCTTTTCTCTGATTAGGAGGTGGCAAGGATTGCAATGGCCTGAGAGGAGGTCTAGATGCAAAAGACTGGGATGTCCCCTCCCCAGGTCTACAGAACTCTCTTCCTCTCTTCTTCTGCTCCATATCAGAGCTTTCCTCTTTGTATTTTGCCTCCATCTGGGCTGCTTTATCAATGGCCCGACTCAGGGAAGTAAACTCTATAGCCAACAGAATGTTGTGCAGAGTTGCATGCAAACCTCTCCTGAATCGCCTAATCAGACCATCTTTAGTAGGAGCAATCTTTCTGGCATACTTGCTCATTCGTCTGAACTCTCTGGCATATTCCAGGACAGACATGTTCCCCTGTCTCAGTTGTTCAAACTTTACAATGTTGCTCTCCCTTAAGCCTTCTGTAAGAAATTCATCCATCATTCTTTGTTTAAATTCTGTCAACAACATTGGATCATCACTGTGGATATTTTCATCAATGTGCTCCACAAACAAGGTAACAACATCTACCTCCAGCAATAATCCTACTAGCTATATAGTTCTAGCATCAAAATAAGGCAGTGTGCGAACCATCCTGTCAACTCTGTCAATGAAGTCACTAGGGTCAATACTTTACTCCCCTAAAAATATAGGCAGTCTCAATCTCATGAACTCCCCAACAGATACACCGCCCTCTGGTATAACCCTCTGTACTCTACCCCCTGTAACACTACTGGCACTCTCCGAGGTACTGGTGGTATCACAGGCTGTACTACTGGCTGTACTAGAGGTGGAGGTGGCTGCTGTACCACTGTAGGCTGTGCTGCAAAATGAGTCCGGATGGTCTGTAAAATCTCTTGTCTTATTTCCTACATCTCCTGTCTCTAGGATGCCTCACCCATCTAATCCTACTCTGTGCATCTCTGTGACCGAGGTGGCTCAGACTAAGTTCCCCACATAGCAGATGCATTGGAAGCAACCTCTGCTTCCTTACTAGATCCATGATATTCATCCCTTTCAATAGGCCTAGCTCATCTAGTTCCCCTCTCTAACATCTTAACACACTATACAAATCAACATGTAAAAGAATATTTAGAACATAGGTACACAGAATTTCAAACAATGATGAAGACTTATCAATTTTGATGATATATGAATATCCTAGATTCCATGGTACTTCTATTACTATCAATATGCAAACACTATAGGTTATATAAACCTATAGCTCTGATACCACCTTTGTCATGACCCAACCTGGGAGCCGCGACGGTCCTAGAGTATGGGTGTTGCCTAAGCTATCAATACCGTGAATAATCCCTTTATCTATATGGCATGGCAAGCAAATAAATAACAAGCTCAAATATAGCTTGACAATTCTATAAAAATTTGGACAACATCTCCTCTATAAAAGGATTATGCCTAGCTGAAAAACATGCAAATAAGCACTTCCAATATATATCATCATTAATACCCATATCTCTATCATCAATGATCCCTCTGGATCTCCAATATCAACTCAATATATATATATATATATTTGTATATCATGCTTTATCCATCCTTAGCATCATTATATATGCAAACCATATAAATACAATCACATACATATACATGCCCCTATATAATTTACATAACCATAGAACCTCTATACTGTACAAATATTTACATATACTTTTCCAACTGGAATATTACATGTTTCCAACATCAAAATTCCACGGCGAGGATAGGAAGTGCTTATGGAATTCAAGCCTCACTGCTGACCTAAAAATGATAACCACTGAAGGGGGGTGAGTATAAAAATACTCAGTGAATCTATATATATATAAATGTAGTAGATGATCATTATACCATGATTGCCCATATATGGCCTGTAGAATCAATATAAGATAACAAGTAAAAGGAATAACAAGTATCTGTATCATTATCCATATGAGTATTCATATAAATATTCAATGTACAAGTTAACGCACATATGATATAACAAGATTGAGTCTAGTAATAAGAGTAATCATACTGTCTATAGTAGTCACAATAGTAAAGTGCATAATTCACTACATGCAAAGGGGATCAGTCTTTATGACCAGAGAATATTACACCCTCCCTAGCATGGGTCAATTTAATTAATACCAGAGAATATTACACCCTCTCTAGCAAGGGTCAATTAATTTAACACCAGTGTGCACACGGTCGATGGAATTTTCACTACACCATCGATGTAGTCCTATTATATTAATATATGGGTGTGTCTCCATTTAACTATCAATATAGCATAAATACATCTCATATAGCTTTAGAACAATCATATATATACTTATAATGAATAATGGAACAATTTTGGATAATGTCCAAAAAAATGTCCGGCGGGGCCCAGTTGCACTACCGCAACTGACACTTGCCATTACGAGTCCGTTTTGGGATTTTAAAGTAGTTTCTGGTTAACTATATTACCAAAGGATTTAGGTGGACCATGAGATACCGTTTTAAAGGTTAGGTCAAGACTAAAAGATTGGGCCAAGTGGTGGCCCAATTAGCTTTCTGGATTTCATTTTATAGACCGGCAAAGTTTAGGTCATTTTAGGTGATTTCGGTGGGCTTATTTATGGGTCAATTTGCACTGTTTGTGTTTTTGGGTATCAAACTCAATTTTATTAGTTCAAATGAAATATTATAGTATATATGATGCAAATCATGCATGATTATACATATAGACTCACCTTTTACTCAAAAAGATCACTTTGTCCCCCGATACTGCTCTCGAGCCCAAATCGGCCCGCCGTTCAACACTCTAAGCTGGAGTACTTGACGATTCATCTATTTTCACATATAACACTCCGGTAAGACTTCAAAACATCACAAAACACATAATAGGCATCAAATCACATAAGGCATACATATTATACCCTATAAACCTCACTTTGCACATTTTTCACATTTATTAATCCTTTATGCAATAAACATATTCTATCACCATTTTTAACTCACATTTCATATATTCATCACTTATATACCATATTATCAACTCACATACACTTATTTCATCATTTCATATCATACACCATATTCAAGTTTAGCTTTCAAGTACTTAAATCAATCATCTTTTACATATCTAAACTTATACATTTCTATCATTTTCATCACTTAACCATATTCAAACCTTACCTTTCAAATTGCATTAGCCTAACACATTAACCTAACAAACTCAATATTGTTTAACTTAAATGGAATTCTTTCCATTCATCCATTTTTCAACACCAATCCATCAAATAACATACATATGCA
>CANXYC012094104.1:0-21307 GCA_948193065.1 Aleurites moluccanus | reverse complement strand
ATTAGTTAAAAATATTTAAATTATAAAAATTTTTTATATTTTTATTTTTTTTTTTAATATTATTACTATATATATATATATATATATATATATATATATATATATATATATATATATATATATAAAGGTAAATTGTAATAATAGTCAGCAGTTAGTGGTGATTGTCAATAATCACCAACAGTCAATAATAACTATTGGTGACCAGTATATTAATAAATATGTATTTATATATTTTTATTTTATTATAATAAATTTATTAAAATTCAAAAAATAATAGTTTTAAAAAAATATATTTTCTTAAAAATGACTTAATTTTTTATTAATTAAAAAAATATATTTTCTATTAACTAATTTTTCAGAGCGTTTTAAAATTCAACCAGCAAAAGAAAAGGAGGCTTAGTATCTTCTTTTTTTCACTAAAATTTATTTTCACTTTGTACGCATATATAAGACTATTGAATAGCCGAACATATCAAATAAACAATTTTAATATATTAAAAATGAAATCATGCATCTCATTATAACCTAAAAATAGGTAATAAATAGATTTAATTAATATAATAAATTAATTACAACATATATAATAATGCACCCATGAATAAATAAAGTCATATTTTTTAAAAGAGATATAAACACCTTATTAGTTCTTAATATTGTAATAATTGATTGTATAATTCTCTCTAGTGGTTGAAGAATAATAATAGTAATTGAAAGGGGAAATGGGCAAATATATCCCTAAATTATAGCTTAAATACTAACTTGGCAACTTTTGTTTTTGAAGGCGCGTATATAATATCTGTGTCTAACAAACCTAAAAATATGGCCCACGATTTAATGCCCAGTCTTCTCTCTCAATTTTTCGTTCGTGGGCCCCGCTTTTGCACTGACATGTATGATTGGTGATAGGGCGCGTTAATTTCCTTCCCATTAAATCCTGCCTAACTCATTTATTCATTTTTACCATTTCTCTCACCATCTCATTTGTTCTTTCTCCATCGTACTCTATGTATTCTCTCTGTCTCTCTCGCAAAATCAGTAACCTAATAACTTCATTCTCATTACTTCTCACTTTCTTTCTCTCGCAAAAGATAAACTAAAGCTGTCTTATTCATAGTAAAAGGAATATCAAGCTTAATTGCTTTATCAAATATGGTAGTATTTTAATATTATTTCATTTTCTTCATGCATGCGGGGTATAAGGGAACTTTTCTTCTCTGTCTTCTTGTCTGTATGTGGTCTTGTGTAAATAATGAGTTAATAAGAGTGAGCGCATCAATGCATGAATATAATAAGATGATTTCTTTGACTTGAATAAAAAAAATAGGTTTTTTTTCATATTAAATTAAGATTGTGGGTTTAAAGTGGAAAAATTGATGTAATGTTGTCAGAATAAAATATTAGGATTTTTTTAGAAATTTTTAATTTTTAATTAGGCTTTATGAAATTAGGGTTTGGGTGGGGAATAATTGTAGAATATGAAAATAAGGTTTGGGCTTTTACGAAGTAGGGCAAAATTAAGGCTTTATAAACTTAATTAAAATTTGGGACTTTACTAATTAGGAAAAATTAGGGTTTTTGTTTAATTAGAAAAAATTAAATTGAGGGTTTGCATGATTAGGAAAATTTTCAATTGGGGGTTTGCATAATTAGAGAAAAATTAGGGTTTCTGCTTAATTCAAATTTGGGGCTTTACTAATTAGGAAAAAATTAGGGTTTTCGTTTAATCGGAAAAAATAAATTGGACGTTTGCATGATTAGAAAAAAAATTAGGGTTTTTGTTTAATTCAAATTTGGGGCTTTACTAATTAGGGGAAAATTAGGGTTTTTATTTAATTGAGAAAAATTAAATCGGGGGTTTGCATAATTAGAGAAAAATTAAGGTTTCTATTGGGGGTTTGCATGATTATGGCATAATTAGGGTTTCAAAATTGGGGGTTTGGGGATTAGAGGAAAAATTAGGGTTTGTATTTTCATTTTTAAAATTCGGTTGTATTGGTTCTGGGGAAATTATGGTGATCTATTAGTAATATGTACTATTATTTATTTAATTGTGAATGTTTAAATATATTGGTTGGTTTGTACTAACTTTTTTTTCTGGTTTTTTTTTTATATAGGAAAATTATGGTGATCCATTTGTAATGTGTATTATTATTTGTTTAATTGTGAATGTTTAAATATATTAGTTGGTTTGTACTAACTTTTTTTTTTCTTTTTTTTTTTATATATATGTTTGTGAGTAATTTGTTAATGGATGAGATAGAATGTGTAATACTGTTGATATTAATTTTCATTATAGGGGTGAATGGGTTTATGATCTTGATTTGAGATATGTAAATGGGGCAATATCTACACTAGTAAACTTTGACCCTGATTATCTATTTGCTACTCATATTAAGGCTAGATATGAGACGATGTATGATTTTAAGAATGTTAGTGCAATATGTGCGCTTGAGCCTGAAAAATAACTGAATGATAGTATGATTTTAGTTGATGATGATTGTTTGTAATACCCTAAAAAAGGCTACCCTAAATGCATGTTATTATTATCAGTTTTTTGTTTGGGATCATCAAAATAACTAAAAATAATTTTAGAGATACAGTTAGAATGCAAATGAGATACTTTTCTGGAAAACATCGATGTCAAAAACACTGTCGAGAAAATAGCAGTCCGGTTTACAGATGAATTTCTGATTCAGACCAGGGGTAAAGAATCATATAAATGCATGTGTAATTATGGTGAAAAGAAAAAGGTAAAAAATATTTAGGAACACTGAAAAAGTAAGTAATGGCAAAACCGTAAATAAATAGAACTTTGGGGGTATGGTGGAAATTGAACTGTATGAGTTTCAGAATAGCTCTGAAACTATTTTTATAATAAAGTATAAATAAAAATAAGCTATTTGAATTCCTACTTTGAAATCCAAATCCCAACAAAATTGTCAGAATAAATTACAGAAAGAAATGTGACAAAAGTATAATTTAAGGAAAGTTTAAGGACTAAAATAGAATTTGCCAATTTTGACTTAATATATAAGCCACACTTAGCTAAATTTTTGCATTTTCTTCTTCCTCTTCTCCATTTGGCCGAACCATTATCTTCTTCTCCCACTCATTTTTCTTTCAAATTTCTTAAAGAAAATCAAAGAAAACTTGAATCTAACCATATATCTTTCATTTTCCATACATTTTGCACCTAGGAAAATCAAAGGATTTCAAGAACACTCACCTTAAAAATTTTGGCCCAACCACCAATTTGAGATAAAGAGTTGTTTTGTTTGATTTTATGTTTGATTTAGGTGTTATAGATGTCAAATAGAATGAGTTTTATGTTTGATTGTATCAATTGATGCATTTAGTATTTTTCCCCATTTTTTCAAATCCTAACCTAAGTTGTATGAACTAGATATGTGATTTTGAGTTAGTTTATGTTAATTGAGTTTAGATTATGTTAATTGGAGGCTAATGGATGAATTATTTGTGATTGGTTTGGTGTAGAAAATCAAGATTACCAAAGTTATCAATTTTGCCTCCTTTGAAGCTTTAGGTGGAAAATCAATTTTTCAAAGAAATTTGAAGTGTGAGGTGAGTTTTTTATGCATCATTTATCATGCATAAAGTGTTAGAATATTGATTGGAATTCATTCCCAAAAAGGCCATGTTGGCTGAACCCTATTATGGTAAAATTGCCTTTGATTTTGCTTCATTTTGTCTTATTTTCCTAAGCCAATTTGATTCATTTAATGTTGTTTATTGTTGTGTTTATAATGCCTATCATATTGCCTATATTGTGTGTTGTTGATGATTAATGGGGCAATGTTGGAGTTGCACCCAAACCTTGTCAAATTGTCCGTCCAAAGTTGTCCACCAAGTGTTTGTTAAAATGCCTAGTTCAAAATCCATAGACCTACTATTGTTTTCATCCATAGGCTTACCATTTAAATGTCATCATCGCCAGCGACATTGGCATACCAATTGTGCTAACCTTTTGTTCATATAAGACCAACCTATGTTCCATCCCATTGTTGTTTGCCAAACCCTTTGTCATTGTATAACTACTTGCTATTGCTATTCCAATGGTTCTATTGCTACTTGAATTGATTGATAATGTATTATTGATACTTGGTGATACCATTAATGTGTAATGGTATCTATTGACTTGTTCCTTACTTCTATTGTCTCCGATGTGGTTTGACAGAGCTGCCGCTCCAACAGGGTAGTGGGTACATACTATCGGCAATATGCACATTGTATAATTATACCCTAGTTGAGAAAAGTTATCAGTCCTAGCCATAAGATCTGATCAATCTTGTGTTTATTGATGTGAGATTGATATGTGATTGACACATATTATATGCGATTCATGGCCCTATATCTGTCTTGCCCATGTGATATACTGTCCATTGATATGAGTATAGTTAGTTTATGAACATATATGTATAACATTTTATGGAGTATGATTAATGATATGACATGATATGATAAATGCTATAGCCAATTACAGTATAATTTAAAAATAATTTACAGATTAACAGAATAAATAGTAATTAAGTAATTGATTAATAAATTGATGGTAATAGATGATTGCATGTGATAATGGGTTTTACGGGTGACGATAGCTTCTGGCATTTCCTGCATCCTAGGAACGCCGCGTCCCGAAATCAGAATGTGACAGAGGTGGTACCAGAGTATAGGTTATAGATATCAGAGCTCTAGGTTATAGATGAATAGTAATTAAGTTACAGATGAATAGTAACTAAGTTACAGATGAATAGTAACTAAGTACAGTATGGATAGAGTTAAGTAAACCATGGAGCATAGGAATTCATGTATCATCTTTTGTTGTATTCTTCAAGTATGTATTAGTATTCTGCATTTCTGTAATATACTAAGTACGTGTTTTCTTTTTATAGTTTACAGAGATGTCCGACGACAGAGACAGGGATACCAGAGAGGCAGAGGTAGCCTTTAATGAGTCTCTGGTCAGGGAAGTTTCAGTTTCAGAGAGACCGTCCATATCTCAATGGACTACAGAGGTGATAGAGAGGAGTGATGACCCTTGGAGGTTGGAGATTATGAGGGGGATGATGGATTTGCGTAGGGAACTAATAGAGTTAAGGCGGGAACGACAGAATATGCCGCCTCCACCAGCTCCAGCAGCAATGCCACCCCCTGTTGCACCAGTTGCAGTACCTGTTGCTCCAGCTCCTGTACAACTATCTGTGGTTCCTGGAGAGCCTGTGTATAGGGAGCTCGCCGAGTTGCTGATGAGGCGGAGTTTCTATATTTAGCTTTATGAAGCTAAACCTGCCAGAGTTCAGAGGTGGTAGAGGCGATGAGCCGAATGATTTTCTTAAGTAGGTTAAGAAGGTAGTTAGGAGACTACCCTGTTCTAATATTAGTGCAGTTGAGTTGGTTGGATTATTGCTGAAGGGGAAAGTCTGGATATGGTTTTCTCGATGGATGGAGCCCAGATTGTATGGTGATAATCCTCCCACAGGGGCTAATTGATGAGTTCCTGATAGAAGGGGTGAAGACCAGGAATCTAATTCAGTTTGAACAGCTTGAGCAGGGTAGTAGGTTAGTGGAGGAGTATGCAGAGGAGTTTATCAGATTGAGTAGGTATGCTACACAGATTGCTCCTACTGAGGCAGATTTGATCAGCAGGTTCAGGAAGGGTTCGCATGCCCCATTACATAATACCATACTGGCTACGGAGTTCACATCTTTGACTAATATCATTGACAAGGCTAATCAGATGGAAGAGAAATACAATTCAGAGAGAGCAAAAAGGGATTAGAAGAGGAAGAGAGGACCCAACCTAGACAAAGTGAGCCAATGTCCAGGTTTGATCAGAGACCTCCGTCAGGTAGTCAGAGGAGGAGGACACAGAGTAGGAGACCATCAGTGCAGTCTGCACCTTTTTATTCTCAAGATTCATCTAGACCTGCTACACAGATGCCCAGCGTGCCTATCTATAGTTTCTGTGGTAGAAGGCACGGAGAGGAGTGTCCATGACAGTCAGGTGCGTACCTAAAATATGGGTAGCATGGTCATTTCATCAGCATATGTCCTTTGTGGAGTGATCAGTAGCCATCTGCTATAGTGTCCCAGCCTAATGTTCAAATGAGTCAGAATGTTGCTAGAGAGGCTCCGGGTAGGGGCAGAGGCAAAGGACAAGCATCGAGCAGCAGTCAAGCCCTAGCAGGAAGAGGACAGGGGTGAGTTTTTGTTGTCAACACACATGAGGCACAAAGATCTGATAATGTGGTTACAGGTACTATTTTAATATAGAATGAGATTCTTGATGCATTGTTTGACACTAGTGTTACACATTCATTTGTTTCACTCCAGTTACACCTAAATTGAATAAGGAGAGACAGTTGTTGACTGTGCCTCTAATGATAGATACCCCTATGGAGGAGAGTATAGAAGTGGATTATTATTACCCTAATTGTGTGATTGAGATAGATAATAACATTCTTCATGCTGATTTGATTGAAATGCCTGTGTTAGAGCTTGATGTGATTCTTAGTATGGATTGGCTAACAACACATCGTGCAGTTATTGATTATTATGAGAAGAGGGTTAAATTCCAGCCTGAGAGGCAACCAAAGTTTGAATTCTTGGGTGGTCGATGGGAGTTCAGAATCAATTTTGTTTCTACTATCCAGGCTAAAAGGATGATAGGGAAAGGTTGTTTCGCATACCTGACTCATGTGATAGATGTACAGAAGACTTATGTAGAGATTGATCAGATACCAGTGGTTCGAGAATTCTCTGATATCTTCCCTGAAGAATTGCCAGGTCTACCCCCAAATAGGGAGATAGAGTTTGAGATTGAGGTGTATTCAGGCACCGATCCGATATCTATTCCTCCGTACAAAATGGTACCAGCAGAATTGAAAGAATTAAAGGAATTAAATGTGCAGTTGCATGAGTTATTGGATAGAGGATTTATTAGACCGAACAGTTCTCCATGGGGTGCTCCAGTGCTGTTTGTGAAAAAGAATGATGGCTCTCTGAGGATGTGCATTGATTATAGGCAGCTAAATAAGGTGATAGTGAAGAACAAAAATCCATTGCCCCACATTGATGATCTATTTAATCAGTTGCAGGGTACCAGTCATTTCTCTAAGATTGATTTGAGATCTGGATATCACCAATTGAGAATCAAAAGGGCGATGTACCTAAAACTGCTTTCAAGACCCGATATAGACATTATGAGTTCCTGGTATTGCCATTCGGGTTAAGTAATGCACCGGCTGTATTTATGGATCTGATGAATAGAGTGTTTAAGCCATTCTTGGATAAGTTTGTCATAGTGTTCATTGATGACATTCTTATCTATTCTAAGAGTGAGGAGGAGCATTCAGAGCATCTGAGGATAGTATTGCAGAGACTTTGAGAGCATCATTTGTATGTTAAATTGTCTAAATGCTAGTTCTGGTTAACTGAAGTGTGTTTCCTTAGTCATGTGATTTGTAAAGATGGTATCAAGGTAGATCCTCAGAAGATTGAAGCAGTTGCAACTTGGCCTCGGCCTACCAATATTTCAGAGATTCATAGTTTCCTTGGTATAATAGGATACTACAGGTGGTTTGTGAAGGATTTCTCCAGAATTGATGCTCCATTGACTAAGCTGACTCGAAAATAGGAGAGATATCTATGTATTGAAGAATGTGATAAAAGTTTTCAGAATTTACAATCTTACCTCACGAGTGCTCCAGTGTTAGCATTGCCATCAGAGGATGAGAAGTTTACAGTGTACTGTGATGCTTCTCGAGTTGGATTGGGGTGTGTTTTGATGCAGAATCGAAGAGTGATTGCTTATGCTTCTCGGCAATTAAAGAAGCATAAGGTGAACTATCCGACACATGACTTAGAGATGGCAGCTATAGTGTTTGTATTGAAGATTTGGAGGTATTATCTGTATGGGTCTAAATGTGAGATATATACTGATCATAAAAGTTTGCAGTATATATTTCAGCAGAAGGATCTGAATCTTCGGCGGCGCAGATGGGTTGAATTACTAAAGGATTATGATTGTGAGATCATTTACCATCTAGGCAAGGCTAATGTTGTAGCAGATGTACTGAGTCAAAAGTCTATGGGCAGTCTAGCTCACATCTCAGTTTCCAGGAGACCATTGATCTAAGAGATGAATGAGTTAAATGATATAGGTGTAGAGTTGGATTTGGGATCCCAGGATCAAATCTAGACTCTAATAGCCCAATTTCGGATTAAGCCCTTGTTGATTAATGATATTAAGGTGGCACAAGATAGGAATCCATACTTGCTGAAGATAAAGGGTGATGTTCAGAATGGCAAGATATCAGAGTTTACAGTAGAGGATGATATACTGAAGGGAAGCGGATATGTGTACCCGACATTGATGGACTACGAGATAAGATTATAAGAAAGGCTCACTATTCATCATATAGTGTACATCCAAGGATTACCAAGATGTACCATGATTTGAGGGACGTGTATTGGTGGCCTAGTATGAAGAGGGATGTAGCTTGGTTCATCTCTACATGCTTAGCCTGTGAGCAGGTTAAGTTTGAGCATCAAAAGCCATCGAGTTTACTTCAGGAGATCGAGTTGCCAGAGTAGAAATGGGAGCAAGTTACTATGGATTTTGTGGTCAGTTTACCGAGGACTATATGGGGTTATGACTCCATATGGGTTATTGTAGATCGATTGAAGAAGTCTGCTCATTTTTTGGAAGTAAAGACCAGTTACTCTGCAGCTTAGTATGCACAATTGTATGTGGACAAGATAGTGCGGCTTCATGGAGTGTCACTAATGATCATATCGGATAAGAGTACACAGTTTACTTCTCGATTTTGGCACAAGTTCCAGGAGGCTATGGGTACCCAGTTACAGTTCAGTACAGCTTTCCATCTATAGACCAATGGACAATCAGAGAGGACTATCCAGACTTTGGAGGATATATTGAGATTATGTGTTTTGGATTTTAAAGGTAACTGGGATCAGTATCTGCCGCTGATTGAATTCTCCTACAACAACAATTACCATTCTTCTATCAGAATGGCTCCATATGAAGCATTGTATAGAAGAAAATGCAGATCTCCAGTGTGTTGGGTGGAACCAGGAGAGAAATAGTTAGAGCGACCAAAGTTGATTAAGGAGACGATGGAAAAGGTGCCTATTATCAAGAAACGGATGAAGACTGCTTTTTGTAGACAGAAGAGTTATGCCGATCCAAAATGGAATGATATGCATTTTGCAGTTGGTGACCATCTCTTTCTTAAGATCTCTCCAATGAGAGGTGTTATGAGATTTGGGAAGAAAAAGAAGTCACCAAGATTTATAGGCCTATTTGAGATACTCGAGAAGATTGACAATATGGCTTACAGATTGGCTTTTCCACCAAATTTGAGCCATATTCATCCACTGTTCCATATCTCTATGCTGCGAAAGTATGTATCTGATCCATCGCACGTATTGAAGGTACAGAATATTGGGGTTAATGAAGACTTGTCATTTGAGGAGTTACCAGTAGATATTGTAGATCGACAAGTCAGGCAACTGAGAAACAAAGAAATCCCAATCGTCAAAGTGTTTTGGAGGAATCAGTCGATGGAGGAGTGCATTGGGAGAGCGAGCGAGAGATGAAGGACAAGTATCCATTCATATTCCATCAGTGAGGTATGTATTTATTTTAAATTCAATGACGAATTTATTTGAAGGGGGTAGAATATAATACCCTGGAAAAGCCTATCTTAAATGCATATTATTATTCTAAGTTTTTGGTTTGGGATCATCAAAATAACTAAAAATAATTTTAGAGACACAGTTAGAATGCAAATGAGATACTTTTTCGAAAAATATCGGTGTCAAAAACATTGCCGAGAAAATAACAGTCCAGTCAACAGATGATTTTCTGATTTAGACCAGGGGATAAAGAATCATATGAATGCATGTGTAATTATGGTGAAAAGAAAGAGGTAAAAAATATTTAGGAACACTGAAAAAGTAAGCAATGGCAAAATCGTAAATAAATAAAACTTTGGGGTATAGTGGAAATTGAACTGTCTGAGTTTCAGAACGGTTCTGAAACTATTTTTATAATAAAGTATAAATAAAAATAAGATATTTAAATCCCTACTTTGAAATCCAAATCCCAACAGAATTGTCAGAATAAATTACAGAAAGAAATATGACAAAAATATAATTTAAGGAAAGTTTAAGGATCAAAATAGAATTTGTCAATTTTGACTTAGTAAATAAGCCACACTTAGCCAAATTTTTGCATTTTCTTCTTCCTCTTCTCCATTTGGCCGAACCATTCTCTTCTTCTCCCACCCATTTTTCTTTCAAATTTCTTAAGGAAAATCAAAGAAAACTTGAATCTAACCATATATCTTTCATCTTCCATACATTTTCTTCTTCCTCTTCTCCATTTGGCCGAACCATTCTCTTCTTCTCCCACCCATTTTTCTTTCAAATTTCTTAAGGAAAATCAAAGAAAACTTGAATCTAACCATATATCTTTCATCTTCCATCCATTTTCTACCTAGGAAAATCAAAGAATTTCAAGAACACCCACATTGAAGATTTCGGCCCAACCACCAATTTGAGGTAAAGAATTATTTTGTTTGATTTAGGTGTTATAGATGTCAAATAGAATGGGTTTTATGTTTGATTGCATCAATTGATGCATTTAGTATTTTTTCCCCATTTTTCTAAACCCTAACCTAAGTTGTATGAACTAGATATGTGATTTTGAGTTAGTTTATGTTAATTGAGCTTAGATTAGGTAAATTGGAGACTAATGGATGAATTATTTGTGATTGGTTTGGTGTAAAAAATCAAGATTGCCAAAGTTGTCAATTTTGCCTCCTTTGAAACTTTAGGTGGAAAAGCAATTTGAAGTGTGAGGTGAGTCTTTTATGCATCATTTGTCATGTCTAAGGTGTTAGAATGTTGATTGTAATTCATTCGCAAAAGGGCCATGTTGGCCGAACCCTATTACGGCAAAATTGCCTTTGATTTTGCTTCATTTTGTCTTGTTTTCCTAAGCCAATTTGATTCATTTAATGTTGTTTTTTGTTGTGTTTATAATTCCTATCATATTGCTTATATTATGTGTTGTTGATGATTAATAGGGCAATATTGGAGTTACACCCAAACCTTGTCAAATTATCCATCCAAAGTTACCCACCAAGTGTTTGTTAAAATGTCTAGTTCAAAATCTATAGGCCTACTATTATTTTCATCCATAGGCCTACCATTTGAATGTCATCGTCACTAGTGACATTGGCATGCCAATTGTGCCAACCTTTTGTTCATATAAGACCAACCTATGTTCCATCCTATTGTTGTTTACCAAACCCTTTGTCATTGTATAACTACATGCTATTGCTATTCCATTAGTTCTATTACTACTTGAATTGATTGATAATATATTATTGATACTTGGTGATACCATTATTATGTAATGGTATCTATTGACATGTTCCTTACTTTTATTGTCTCCGATGTGGTTTGACAGAGCTGCAGCTTCGACAGGGTAGTGGGTACAAACTATCAGCAATGTGCACATTGTATAATTATACCCTAGCTTGGAAGGGTTATCAGTCCTAGCCATAAGACCTGATCAATCTTGTGTTTATTGATATGAGATTGATATGTGATTGACACATATTATATGTGTTTCATGGTCCTATATCTATCTTTCCCATGTGATATACTTTCCATTGATATGAGTATTGACTTTACTATCATCTTCTGTACTTGATTTTGTATCCTGCTATTCTTGAGCAGACTGACTTATTAATCTCATCTGCCTATTCTTTATTGATATTCTAGTATATATTTATAGTCGATGCATATTAAATTCACTAAGTATCTTATATACTCACCCTTTCATTATTTTTCATTTCCAGGTACAGAGTAGAAGGCGGTAATCCTAGCTTTTGACTCTCTGTAGATTCCTGCAGTATTTCATAGCAGTGTAAATACTTATAAACACTATATTTTTGTACGTTCATGATCTAGCTACTCCATGGGTTGTGTATGGTATAGTTAGTTTATGAACATGTATGTATAACATTTTATGGAGTATGATTAATGATATGACATGATATGATGAATGCTACAGCCAATTGCAGTATAATTTACAGACAGTTTACAGATTGACAGAATGAATAGTAATTAAGTAATTGATTAATAAATTGATGGTAATAGATGATTGCATGTGATAATGAGTTCTACGGGTGTCAGTCGCCTCTGGCATCTCCTGCATCCTAGGACCGTCGCATCCCGAAATTGGAACATGACACTGTTCCATTAGGAGAATTTTATTAAAATTAGAGCCAATAGTTGGGTGAACGAACTTGATATTTATGCTACCCATAATAATTCCAATTTCTTAGTAATAGAAGCTCCTACTATGAATGAACCCAATGAGTCAATAGTTGAAATTTAGACACACAATATAGCTATAATAATGAGGGTGTGGGCAAAGTGCAGATACCAATACAAATAGTGAGGCAGGGGCAGGGGTAAGGGTAGATGAAGAAGTGAATTTATATAATACATGTGTTGATAGTGGTGAAAGTAGTATAGATAGTAATTGGGAGGCTAGTCAGGAGGACGGTGAAGAAGGAGAGGATAGCGAGGTCAGTGAAGATTATGTGGTTGAAAATGATGTGCCTAGTGAGAGAGTGAGAGTGAGTTATGATGAAAATGATAGAAGGCCTTTCTTCATACTTGACATGTCATTTGCCAATGCTGCTGAGGTTAGAGATGTTATTGCAAGATATGTAGTGGGTAGAGGAGTGGAGTTAGCTATAAAACCTAATAAGCCCAATAGGATTAGGTTTAAATGTAAAACTGACACAGGCTATCCATTTCTACTGTTTATTTTTGTAGATGGAAACAATCCAGGTTTAATTATGAAAACTCTAAACCCTGAACATAATTGTTTTAGAACATTCAAAAATTCCCTATGTACTGCCAACTTTTGAGCCAAGTATTTTAAGTCCATATTGTATAAAAACCCTAATATTTAGGCTAAAGACCTTAAGCAAGTTGTTGAGGATGAATTGAAAGTTACAATAAATATCTACATGTGTAAGAGGTCTAAGAAAATTATAGTACATGAGATAAATAGTAGCTACAAGGTAGAATTTGGTTATTTAGAGGTATATGTTACTGCCTTAAAGAGAAGCAATCTAGGAAGTTTTACATAAATAGATTTATGCAAAAAGAGTTTAAAAGGGTGTTAGGAGATTTAGGAGAATTTTTATTTGTTTTAGTGGACTAAGACAAGGATGGTTAAAGGGATGTAAACCTATTATAGGTCTAAATGGGTGTTTTTTAAAGGGTGTTTGCAAGGACATGTATTGTGTGTTGTTAGCAAGGATGGAGATGACCAGTTGTTCCTAATTGCATGGGTTGTAGTAGATAAAGAGAATTGGAAAATTTGAAGTTGGTTTCTTGAGTGGCTAGTTATAACACTTGATCTGGGTACTGGAAGCACTTTAATATCAAATATGCAAAAGGTTAGTTTTATTTTGCTTTGTTCTATATGCTATTGGTTATTATTTCTAAACTGCTAACTTGTGCTTATACCTTTTATGTAGGGTTTGATCAAAGTTTTTGAGAAGGTGCTCCCCCAAGTAGAGCATAGATGGTATGCAAGACAAATCTATGCTAATTGGTCAAAAAAATAGAGAGGGGGAGCACTTAAAAAAAATTCAGGATATGTGCATGGAGCACATATGATAAAGAATTTAAGGACAACATGAAGGTGCTTGGAGAGTTGAGCAAAGTTGCAGCTGTTGATTTGCTAAAGTATGCTCCACATAATTGGTATAGAGCATACTTGAGTAGTAGGAGCAAGTGTTATATGGTTGACAATAATATTGCTAAGAGCTTTAACTCAGAAATTAAGGACGTAAGGCACAAAGCAATCATCAGCATGCTTGAAGATATTAGACTAGAGATCATGAATAGGATGAGAGAAAATAAGAAAGCATGTGAGAAATAGAAATATATGCTCAGTCCAAGTGCCATGTCAATGTTTTTTTATAACAAAGAAGTTGCAATGGGTTGTGACAGGGTCTTCAATAAATGAAGTGGGATTCGAGATAGAATAAGGAGAAGACAAACATAATGTCTTCTTAGATAGAAAATTGTGCACATACAGGGTATGGGATCTCATAGGAATCATATGTGCTCACGCTATATGTGCCTTTTGTCATATGAGAGTAGACCCTGCTGGTGAAATCTCATACTGGTACAGTAAGAAGACCTATTTGGCAGCATATGACACTCCAATGCAGCTTGTTCCTGGAAGAGGTTTATGAGGGTTGAGGAACATGAACCCATTGAACCACCAACTGTTTCTAAGATGCTTGGCAGACCAATGAAGAAAAAGATTAGGGTAGAAAATGAGTATAATAGGATTACTAAGGCTGGAAACTGTAAAAAAAAAAAAAAAGACAAGGGCATAACAGAATTGGTTGCCCAAACAAAAACAATGTAAGTAAAATACAGTTTTTAAATATGACTTTCTAATTTTATGTTGTTGTACTAACCTCTATTTCCATTTGTTTAAGGCACAAGTACCTGCCATAGAAGGGCCTGCTAATGAGAACACAATATCAAAGCCTGCTACATCTATTGGAACCAGTCAACTTCCCCCAAAAAGACATCAGCAACTAAGAAAACCAAGGCCTACGTTATCAGCTCCAGTTAGACCATCCTCAACTCAGCAAGAAATCAGGCACTTGCCTAGAGATTTTGGGTAATTGGTTGATAAGGTGACAGGTCAAATATTTTTAAAAGTGAGTAATTAGTCCTTGACTGCTAATTACTCCTATACTGCTATATTCATTGTTGAAATAGACTGCTAAATTGCTTGTTAAATTGGTGTTATTGTGAATATGAGGGTAGCCTAGAATGCCAAATCAGAGGGTCGTCAATGATGTCAATCAACCTCTAGTTGGTGATTCAGATCCTGGTATTAGATATCCAATACCTTCTGAGAGAGACCTAAGGAAGAACAAGTCTAGACCTTCTTCATCAACCAACAGAATAAAGATAAACTTCATTAGTGATGAGTCACATGTTAGCTATGCTATTGATCCGCCCTTTAAAGCTTCAAGTTTACAATGGAAGAGAAGCCCATGCATTACAAGTACATAGCTGCAAGAAGGGACTGAAAGGGCTACTGGGCAACATAAGAAGAAGAAACAATCCTTTATGCCTTGAAGAACTTCATATTTTGTTTTGCCAATGTTTTTTGGTTTATTATGCACTTTATTACTTTTTGTACATGTTGAAACTAAATTTGATTCCAAAATCCCCATTTATTATGGATGATAGAAAAAGTTTCAAGAAGAACTAGAACTAAAACAGTTGGTTCAAGTTTCATAGGAACTTATTTTGATTTTTTGAAAATGGGGCAATATATGTCATAGCAAGAATCCTTTTTGTATTTTGTAAAATTCTTGCTTTAAATCTTATATTTTGTGACAGGAAAATTGTAATGTTGCAATTTTAATTACAACAAAAAAATATATAATTTATATCATATGTAATTATTTAGTTTATTTTGATCATTTTTAGGATTTAAAAAATAAATAAATTTTAATTTTGATTACAGGTTAAAAAAAAAGGTTGGGTTTGATATGAGTTCAAAATTAATATTAAAAAAAATAATATTAAATAAATAAATAAATTCCTCTGTTAATCTGCTTAAATGGAAGAGAGTTTCGCTAATTAAGAAGCTCTCTAACTGTTATTGACGCCAACAGTACCGGTCAGCAGCAAAAGGGGCCATGGATGAAAAATTTAAGATAAATAATAGGCTGTTAAATCATGGCCAGATTTTCAGGTTTGTTAGACACAAAGGTCATATACGCATTTTCGAAAATAAAAGGTGTCAAATTAATATTTTAGCTATAATTCAGCAGTATATTTGCCCATTTTTTCCTAATTGAAATCTAACAATAATTAATACTTCTTTTTATTAATAAGGAGAATTAATTAATTGTTAATAAGAGGAAGGAATCAGGGAATTAATTCGCTGAATATCATAACTACTAATATGTTAATTCTTAAATCATATTTGATAATTAGGAGATTCGAACTTGAACATTTCTGATAATATCAGAGATTGACCATTCAGAACTATTGATAGATAGTGCTGAATCTTGATATGCCAATAGTTATAGTGGGCATGACTATGCCATGAAAAAGAAAAACATTGCCAGTTCAAAAGTGTTTAAGAGAAGTGAAATGCTTATCTTAGCTAGTGAATGCAGACAGCTAGCCATCACAGCCAGTAGTAAACTTCAGCTTGCATTATTTGGGGAGAAAAAAAGACGTGTGGACCAATTGGCTTAAAGGTTTGAATTTAATTTTTATCTGTTGAGACATTTTTATTTTTTTTATATGTGAAAAAGAAGAAAAGAGAAAGAAAATATTTATTTTTTTGACATGTAATGAAAAAAGTTAAGTTGTCTATTAGCTAGAGAAAACAAGTTAATGATGATTTAGCTTCCTTATCTGCTATACAGCCTGGGTTCTGTTTGGTGCATTTAAAATCATTTCATATGTATGAAAATTATTAAAGGCAAAAAGAAACAAAAAGAAGAAGAAGAAGAAGAATCATTTATTCTATGCTTCTGTTTAATTATGTTATATATATATATATATATATATATATATATATATATATATTCGAGTCTCGTTAAATTATTATCTTTTTCTTATTATTATTTAACTTTGAATGGAGATCGAATCCATAATCTAGCAATTTTAAAGATAAATAATTTAATTTTTATTGAGTTAAAAAATTATTAAATATTATCGTCTCTTATTATTATTATATTAATAATTTAATAATCAAGTATCAATTTTATTCTTTTTAAATTTTTTTATAAAATAATATTGTTTCTCATCAAATAAACTCAAATATATCATTTATATAAATTTTTATTGAAATTTTGAATTCATAATATTCTAGTAAATTAAGTAATGTGAAATTAGTATAAATATATAAGGGTATTAATTTGGAAATATACTTGGAAATAAAGGCTTCATTTATTTTGCTGAAAATATTTTTTAATGTTTGAAACATTTAGGAAAATTAGTTAACAAAAATTGTTTTTTTGGTAAATGAAAAATTAAGCTATTAACAAATTCATATATAAACACACATTTATTAATCTAAGAATTATTGATAATCACCACTAATAACTTTTAATAATTATTATCAATTTTTGGCAACCACCATCGATCGTTATAAATTATCAGTAATCACCTTAATTTATTATTTTTAAATATTTTTTCATATTTAATAATATAATTTTAAAAATATGAAATTTTTATAAGCATAAATATTTTAATATGGTAACCAAAAAATTAAAAAAAAAATAGTTATTTGAAACTTGTAAAATATGTTTTGCAGACAAATTATTTTCTGAAAAATAAATGGAGAAAAGTGGGCCAAGTGGAAATTAATGTAAGCTGATTTTGTACTTAGAAATACTCATTCCTGTACCAGAATTCAGCAAACAGGGAAACCATATAAAGAGGTTTCAAGTTTTGAAGTTTGAACTGATCGAAAGGTCGGGCAAACACAATTAATTAGTTTTGTCCAAAATGAACATGTGATTCCCTCTGTACAGCTTTGCTTCTTTCCATATTATTAATGCTACCGTTTCATTACAAAACCTTATTATCAGAAAAAAAAAAAAAAAACACTCTTTTTTCTTTTTTTTTTCAGTTAAAATTATAATTTTTTTTAAAAAGCAGTTGATATGTTAATTTATTAATATATTTTTACTTAATATTTCATAATATTATATTTTTATTAATAAATAATTAAATAATTGAACTAAATAAACATACATAGTAAGAATATAAATATTTAACTAAAAAATAATACATATTAATTTTGATAAAATATTTAATTTATTAAATTATTATTTTTCTCTTAACTAAAATTTTATAAATAATGACATTTAATATTAAATAAAAATTTATTGATACTGAACAATTTATTGGTTTGTAAAATTTGCATTAAATAATAATATTTTCAAGATAATTATTTAATAATATAAATGAGTGGTATTTATGAAAAATATAAAATAAAATTATTATTTTAATTAAATTAATCAATTTTCTTAATTTATGTAAAAATATAAGTAAATCAATTTTTTTTAATAAAGGGAGTAGTAATATTCTCTATCTTAAAATCTAAAATTTTCATGAATTTTAATTTATCTCTATCAATATACAAGACTAAAAAAAATTAAACATAAACATTTTAATTTTCAATTATTTTAAATAATAAAATTTAAATAATTTATCACTTATATATTTATTTCAAATATATTATTTTAAATTTTAAATTAATAATAATTATACAATGGAGTAATTATCTCATAATATAAAGTTAAAAGTTAGTATCAATAAGTATTCATTTTAAAAATTTATAAAAAAAAAATTTATTTAAATTGAAATCTATTTATAAAATTAAATTAAATTTTAACACAATAATTATTTGGAATATGATGTTACAAGAAAATTATTTTAAGTTTCTCTCTAGTAGTTTTTCTTATATATACTCCATCAAATTTCCCCTTCAAGTTTGAGTGTATGAACCAACCAACTGGAGTAGGCTTTATCAGAACCCCTCGCAATACCCAACCGAGTAGGCTTTATCAGAACCCCTCGCAATACCTGTTAAGAATATTTGCAGTTTATTTATTTTTTTAGGATATTACATAAATATATTATTTTTAAAATTATTTTTATTTTATGATTATTTTTATTTTATTTTTACTATTATTTGATATATATTTAATATATGTCATATTTTTAAAAAAATATTTTTAGATATATAGTATTTTTAAAAAAAAAAATTTAAAAAAAAAATTAACAATAAAAATAAAATATTTTTTTTTTAATATTTTTTAAAAAAATTTTATATTTTAACTGTTAATCTTAAAAATTAATTATTAAAATTAAAGAATATGATATTCATTTAACATATTTTATCTAGGGCCATTACTCCATTATGACATAATTATGTCAAATTATCGTGCAAGAGTTCGAAAGAACAAGTTCTGAACAACATCAAATATCTTTTTTTTTTTCAATATTTCTCCATTTTTATTCTAAAACATGTCATGTCAAAGCAATTCATAACTTCTGGCAGTCCTAAAAAATGTCCAGAGAAAACTCCTTTCCTATTTGAAAAGGGTTTTTCTTTGGTTTTGGAGTCCACTCAAAACATTCCTCATTTCCTCTATGTTTACCCAAACTTTTGTTCACACTTTTTCACCACCGCTTACACCCATCTCTGTCTCTGTCTGTCCTTCTTCCAATAAAATATCAATAAATTAATATTAATAAATAAAAACTAAAAACTCTAGGCAATCTTTATGGTCTCTACTATACAACAGTGCCTATCCCCAAAGCTTATCAAAACCAATCACTTTCTTTCTCACTCTTTTTCTTTTTCTTTTTCTTTTCTTAACTTACTGACACTAACAAGTTTTGTTTTCTTTATCAAAACTCAAAAATCTAGAGAATTCTTTCATGTTCAGGATCCAAATTTTATTGAAATCACATCTCTCAAACAAACCCACTTCTAATTTTCCATTTCCCATTGATCTTTATCAATTATTTTCAGTCCAAGCAAACAAAGACTTGAAAACCCAGTCCCTAAAACCCCACAAAAACCCTCAAACGGTAGCCTTCAATTGTTTTGGTGCTTATAAACTATTTTCCTCATGTCTACACCACTAGACCAGCAGCAGCAACCACCGCCCGTGGAAGCAAGCCAACAAGCCTATACAGCCCACACAGGTCACGGGTCGGTTGGACCCGTAATAGCAGTTCTTGCAGTGATCATCATCTTAGGAGTTTTAGCCGGTATGATTGGCCGTCTTTGTTCGGGTCGTCGGATCATGGGTCATGGGAAATATGATTTTGAGAGTTGGGTAGAGAGAAAATGTTCTTCTTGCCTTGACGGTCGGGTCGATCCACCTCCAGCCCGACCTGCAGACATTCCAGTAGCAGAGCCAGTGGAAGAAACAGGGGCTCAAGAAATAAAGGAAGAACAACAACAACAACAACAACAACAACAACAACAACAACAACAAAATCAAAATAAACAAAAATCACATGCAAGTGGTAGTAATGAGTCTTGATTCTTGATTGCTGGGTATAATTTTTCTTGGGTTTTCTTGGGTCTTGATTCTCTTCTGTTTTTGTAAGTGAAAAATGGTTTCTTTGGTGTTCAATTTAGTCTCTCTCTTTTTGTTCTTATTTAATTGCTTTATTAACCATTTTAGTAGCATCAAAACATTTTTGAGATCAAAGAAACTAATATATATATAATCTCTTCCAATAGTTATTAAACTTTGATTTAATAACAAAATTAAAGCTGAGATTCTGATTTTTTTTTTTTATTTTAGGTTTAATTTTTATAAATATTGGATTATATATGTAATTTTTAATTTAATTATAATTTAATATTAAAAATTTACTATTTTTTTTTTGTGTAAAAAATTTACTGATTTTATTGCTTAATCTTATATCATCTTGATATCTTACAATGTGTGTAATATTTCTGTAAAAAAAAAATTATGATATTTTTAATTTTTTAAAAATTCTTTGGTATATAAAAAGATTTAATAATAATTTAATTTAATACTTTAAAAATGAGTTTGGTTAGTATCATTGAAAATGTTATAAGTATAAACAATCTTGAATACTTTAATTAAAGTTATTTTTGAAAATAATTTTGATATATTTCAATTGTAAGAGAAAATAAATGTTGTATTTGAAAAGAGAAAAAAAATAAGAATATGAAAATAATTTGCAAATCTTATAGTCTATTTTTATTAGTTGATGTGGTTACATTGGATTCTCTCCTTTCGATCTGTATGACAGTAGCTTATTACATTTTAAATGAAACATTCCTTCCTTAGCCACAAGAGTAAATTTTATTTAGGACCTCATGCCACTTTTGGGATTTTGGACCCCCCAAGATAGAATTGTCCCATTAATTCATTGTAATTAAAATCAGGCTAAATTCACTGATGGAATTAAAAAAATTAAAAATTAAATTAAAGATTGATCTCGTTAACTTTTAAAAATTCATTCTTAAAAGTTGGTGAACTGATCGATTAATCGGTAAATTTATCGAATCAGATTAATTTTTTTGGTTTGAGCGGGTCATAATTTTTTTTTACTTTTTTTTTTTATTTTTTTATTTTTTTATTTTTAATCAAAAATAATATATATATATATA
>CANXYC012093864.1:0-27883 GCA_948193065.1 Aleurites moluccanus | reverse complement strand
AAAATTAATTATTTCAATTTAATAAAAAGTAATTTTAAATTAAAAATAATATTTTTTTAATTTTAAATAAATAAAATAATTAATTTTTATTTAGTTATTAATTTATTTTATTTTTTTATATTTTTAATTTTAAAAAATACTTTTTTAAAAAAATAAAATTTTAGGAACTAAATTATAATTTGTCAATTACTTTTTTAATCCTTGTAGAGCCCAGGGAAAAAAATCAACGATCAAAGGGTCGAAATTATAAATTTTAATAACATTAGAGTTAAAATTATATCTCAAAAAATATTAAAAATTAATATATTTTTAAAACTAAACGGCATGGTCAAAATTATACCTTATTTATTATATTATTACTTTTTGTCCGGTGTCGTCTGTGCAGGACTTCTAGTTTATGTAGAAAGACCAATTGTTCTATTTACCGTAAAACCTCTATAAATTAATATTATTAATTAATATCATTAATTCTATTAATTAAAAAAATATTAATTAATTAACCTGAAAAGCGGAAGGATATCCTTTGAAAAACCGGGTCTGTTAGATTGGTAGAACTAGGACCCGTTGTTTCAGACGAGACCCCCTTCCGAGCGGGTGATAAATTAATAATTTATTAATTTAAAAAAAAATAATAATATTACAAATATATATTAAATTAATTAAAAATTTATTATATTTTATAATTTTATAATTAATTTAATATGAATTGAATAAAAAATATATAATTAATTAAATACAGATTAATTAAATTTGATAAAAAAATATGTGATAAATTAAATATATGGTTGTTAACATCGGATCGGACTGGTTGATTAAACCTGAAAATTAAGAATAAAATTAAAGATCGGTTCGGTTAACTTCTATTTACCCGTCTTAAAAATTGGTTTAGACTGATTTTTTCAGTTGGATCGAGTCAACTTTTTATTTTTATTATTTTTTTTAATTTTTGATTAAAACGATGTTTTTGTCAAGCAAAAACTACACCATTTTGAATTAAAATAAATTAAGAAAATTTCAATGACTTCATTTTAATTTTATCCCATGTCAAAACTTACCTAACACAAAAATAATGACTTTATTGCATGTTACCCTATCGTGTGAGTAGATATTTAAGCAAGTGAATATTCATAACTTACTATATATATAAATTTTGATTTAATATGATTTGATTGACATTATAAAAAAATGATCTTATATAAATTTTTGATTTATCCATAATTATATTATATTTATTTTCATCATGTATATAATAAATGTTAAATTATATATATATATATGTATATCGATTTTTTTCAGTTTAATCAATTCAATCTCAGTCGAATTTCTGACCCTCTAATCATCTGTCTTCATCGGTTATTTAACCGATCCGGTTTTAAAAACATTAATTGAATATAAAGTAATTGAAATAAAAAAAAATAAAAAAAAGTCATCAATTAGATATAAACTAAATGAATTGAAAAAAAAAATATAATAAATTGAATATAAATTAAATGAAATGAAAAAAATAAGTATAATTACTTAAATTTTAAATAATTTTTAGATTCATATTTTAGTAAAATATATATTATAATATATTTTATGTATAATATTAATAAATTATTAATTTATAATTTGAACATAATCATATAATTATATAATATTTTTTTAAAATATTATTTTATTAATTTATAAAAATTATTAATTTAAATAAAAATATAAAAAAAAAAATATTATATAATATAAGTTATTATTTTATTGAGTATTAATTTATAATGGTGTGAAAATGACACTTGTTTGTAGAATAATACGACAGGTGACTTGAAATTGCTTCTACTCCATAAAAAAATTTAGTTGTTTTGATATTAGACTCTGTGATGTTTTCGTAGCTCTGGAGAAAATCTCAGCAAATTCACTCCATAAAAAGAGCTATAAACTAAATTGATTGTGATGAGATGAGATACATTGAGCGACAATATTTTTTTTACTCGTCCCAAAAATAAAAAATATTTTTCATTTTTAAATATTAATTTTATAAGAAAATCTCTACATTGCCTTTTGTTAATTATATGGATTAACTGTGTAATTAACAAAAATATATTGAAGAGTGTATAAAATTAATGTATTATTATTAAAGAGTATCAGCATTTTAAAAAAATTACATAGAGGGTGTTTAGATAGGAAGTTAAACGCTATAAGCTGTCTGAGAAAGTTAAAAAATTTTGTGATTTTTGAAGTGTTTGGATAAAAAAAGAAAACTAGATTATTTTTAATATTTAACGCAAATTTTAAAAATTGGAGGAGAAAATTTATGATTAACGCTCGTTTTTAACAAAACGCTAATTTTTATCCAAACAACCCCATAATATTAACTAATTTTTTTTAATACATGTAAAAGGAAAACAGACTATCAATTTGAAACTAATGAAATAACAAGTATTTTTCCTTAATGACATATTTTATTCTGATAGGATTAGTCAGACTCGATCTTTGTAAATAACACATCCAAGGATTATGGCATGTTTGGGTATGATCCATCAGACTGGTTCTTATTTGTATGTTAGATACAGTATTGAACATATTCAGGTGTTCGGACATATATAGGCAGAGAATTTTGAGTTTCTAAGTAAAAGATTAATATTCCTTTTCAGAACCAAAAACAAGAGAAATGTATCTCCTGCATATAGGCTGATGACTTAACCTCTCTTCCTTCTTCTTTTCCTTCACTTCTCGCATCTGATTCTCTCCTTTCTCTCTAACTTCACATTTCATTTGTTTCGCCAATTTTTTTTGTGGATTATAGAATTCAGTCCCTTCGATTCTCTTGTTTGTTCGCCTTCGAATTTCTCAACTGATTGGATTTTGTTTTTCTTGCTTTTATAGTTATGACATTGTAGAAATCATGATAGTAAAGTAATTCAAATTCATAGAATTAGGGTTCTGTTGGTTTTTGTAAAGCTGATTTTTAGAAGATGCTTCCATGGGGTGGAATTAGTTGTTGCTTGAGTGCTGCTGCGCTTTATTTGCTTGGCAGGAGCAGTGGCAGGTCTCGCTTTCTCTTTATTTAAACTCTTAGACTACCCTACTGTTTATAGTTACAGATGCGTTTTATTATTTTGTTATGTATATATTTTTTTGTGTTCTCTGATTGTGTAGGGACGCAGAGGTTCTTAAGTCGGTAAAAAGAGTTGATCAGCTGAAGGAATTAGGTATGTCACTATGTATCTTCTTTATATACTGAGTACTTGTTTCTTAATTTGAGGACTCCAATTTGAGTTTTATTGATAGCATGTTTGTACGAGACTCTGCATGCCTTTACTGATCCTGTATAAATAATGGAATTGTGCTACTGCTATCAATTGTTAATTGGCTTTTGCAACTGTTCAATATGTAACAGATACTTTGTTCTGTAATCGGTTAAATTAATGCCTTATAATTTGGAAGTGTAATAATAGGGTCATTAGTAATTTTAATAATCTTTCCTGGTTATGCTCATAATTTGATCAACTCTGTAAGACACTGATAGCTCCTTGGGTCGTTCTACCCATCTATTTTTGTTGGACTGTGACATATGGCGTTTGCATGTAATTTTATTTGCATTTTATTGCGGAAACTCTGCTATTTTTTTTTTCTGCAGTAGGGACGGCAACCAAATTAATGTCAGATTATGTTTCCTAAATTATGTGTTTTCATTATCTTTCACCTTTCAGCAAAATTACTTGATATTGAAAGTAAAGTCACTCCTCTGGTTGTTGCTATCTCTGGAATAGTTGGCTCAGAAACTCCAATCTATTGCAAATATAGTGATCTGAGAGGTGTTATTGTAGAGGAGACGGTAAAATTAGATTATTATTGTTATTATTATTATTATTATTATTATTATTTGAATGAACATAACAGCATAGGTGATAGTCTTTTTTTCTTCATTTGGTATGTGAATATTCACATTTGAATATGCTTCAGGCTGAACAACACTTCCTTAAGCACAATGATGCAGGATCTTGGATTCAAGATTCAGCCTTAATGCTATCAACGAGTAAAGAGGTCCCATGGTACCTGGTGAGATAGAGCTTCTCCCTATATATTCATAATTTCATATATGTCTATGTGCTCCTCTGGACTGATAGTCTTGTTACATATTGGTCAAGTCAAACATCATTGCCTAAATTTTAAATATATTTCATATGAAGTATGGTTGATTAAGAAACCCATTCTTGGTGTTTTGGAGTCTTGTGTCAGGATGATGGGACTGATCGAGTGTATGTTGTTGGGGCCCGAGCTGCCTCAGGTTTTGTGTTAACTGTTGGTAGTGAAGTTTTTGAAGAGTCAGGACGATCACTAGTGCGTGGAACCTTAGACTATCTAGAGGGCCTCAAGGTTTGTATTATTCTGTGCTTTTTCATCTATACAACAGTGCTTGCACTGTTGAGTCCCAAGGTTTGATGATGATTTAATTTCAGATGCTTGGTGTGAAGCGAATTGAAAGGGTGCTTCCAATTGGTACTTCATTGACTGCTGTTGGTGAGGTATGTTTTTTTCTCAATAATTTGAAGTATCCATGATTGTGTCTTTATTGTACACATTTGGTATAGAGGGTTCCAATTCCGTTGTTGTGGGTGATGAGATTATTTCTATGATATATCATTGTGGATTATGATAACCACATAATCTGCTTTTACATTTACAAATATAAACCAATATCAGTAGGTATGAAACATAGCAGATTCTTTACATGTGCTATCAAACTGTGTTGATATTGTTGAAAGATGTTCTATTAATATTGACATCATGATTACTAGCAGAGGAGGAGGAGGGGCTGGGGGGGAGGAGGGATATGATTCCATGCAGTTGCTTTTTGTCCATATTATTCTAATTTGACTCAGAGAGGTTGTCGATAAGTCGTCAAATTTCTTCTTGCTAACTGGTTTATGATGGATTGTCTTCCTCCAGTATATTATTGGTACTCTTTTGATCTTTTTCATCCTGCAGTTTTCAACCTTAGTTATGCTATTGATCTGTTGTAGACATACGATAATAAATTCTATGATGAGTACTCAATCCATCTACAGTGACGTCATTTCTACTTTTGGTTGCATTCTGATATCCATTGGGAGCCACTGATGTTAGCTGCATAATATATAGGCAACATCCTTATCTCATTGCAGTTTTATTACCAACATAAATAATGTTTCTGGTATCTCTTTCCTATGAGTCCTACCTTAAAGAGGTTGGTAGATAAAAATATTTATGCTTGCCTGAAATATCAGCAGAGTGAATTAAAACTACAAATTCTACAGGATTCTGGACTAATTTGCTAGTGACCTTGATTTGGGAACATCTTAACTATTCTGCTTGCTTTTAAAAAAAAAAAAAAAAATTATGTAACAGTATGATGTCTGGGTTTTACTCAACCCTTACCTGAGGAGACATCAAAAGAACAATAACAAGAATTTTTTTTGCTGGGATGACAAACCTATGCTTTATAATTAGCAGGTCATTTGAGAAGTTTTCTACCCTTGCTACCAGTTTTATGGTCGACCGTTCTGAAAATTTTAATTTATTTGTAATAAAGTGCTCAATTTCCACATCTTCAATGTTGGACTCTGAAATCTATTAAGTTTATCATATATATTTGGATTTGTCACATTCATTTGTTTGATCTCACCTATTTAAGTTTCTTCAATTCATAAGCAGGCTGTCAAAGATGAAATTGGAACAGTTCGGATTCAGCGTCCCCATAAAGGGCCATTTTATGTATCTCCCAAAACTATTGATGAACTCATTGGAAATTTGGGAAAGTGGGCAAGGTTCACAAGCTTAAACATAATACTTTTTCTTCCTCGTATATTAACTGGCAAAGATGAAACTGTTAAAACATAATGGTGTTTGTGTATCAGGTGGTATAGATATGCCTCATTTGGCTTGACGGTTTTTGGTGCTTTTCTAATTGCCAAGCATGCTATACAGTACATCATGGAGAGAAGGCATCGTTGGGAATTGCAGGCCAGGTATGTTTTGTTGTGGTTAATCATTGTTTGATGGAAGTGAAGTACCAGGGTGAATGGATGACAGATTTGTGAAGTTAAAATTCAAATGCAATATTTTATTTTTTAATAACAAGTTGCTTGGTAGATAGCAGCATGTATTACTGGTTAAATTCATTTTGGACCATAATGAATAGCTGATACAAAATATGGATGCATCTCATGCTCGAGTAATAAGTCTTAACAAATGGTTTCCGAGAATCCAGTGGATATTGGAATTCATAATGCCTGTATGGTTACTGTTTTACTTGTCTTAGCAGTAAGAAACTGTCTCATGTCCCAAAAATGAACAAATTCTAAGAGAATCTGCATGACAAGTTGTCTTTAATTGTCAGCTGGTTGTTCAGACTGAAGCCTGTACTGCCTCTAACTAACCAACTTCTATGTAGGGCATTCTTCACATTAGGTCTCCTGTGGAGGTGCCTGCTGTTTTTAAACTATGTGTGCATGGCATTCTGTTGGAAGTTTAAACCTTGCTCAGTTCCTAGTAGGAATGGCAATGGGGCGGGGCGGGGGCGGGGGAACCATCCCCATCCCCACCCCCGCTTTAGCAAGGAATTCCCATTCCCATCCCCGTCCCCGTTTCACATACGGGGGTAATTTAGTCCCCGTCTCCATCCCCATTCCCGTGGGGATCTCAGTTCCCCGTGGGAATCCCCATTCCCCGCTTAAATTTTGTATTACTAAATTTGTTTATATTTATAAAATTTATAAATAATAGCTAAAAATATAAAAAAATTTATTTAGAAAATAATAATAAATTCAAACACACAAAATATCAACCAAACATAATTAAAATATAAATATTTTATTACATCAAAAATATTAAATAATATTTTTTAATAAAATATTAAAAATTCAGTATATATTAAATTATGAGTACTTGAATTATTTAATCTAATAAGTGCTTTTAATAAATTCTAACAATCTAATAAGAATTATTTATTAAACAAATTATTCCTTATATATATATATATATATATATATATGTGTTATTAATTAATATAATTTTATACAAGGAATAATTAAATAAATATAATAATTAACCAAATATGATAATGGGTCCTCATGGGGACGGGGATGGGGATCCCCACGAGGTGGGGAATACGCTCCCAGTCCCCACCCCCATGGGAAGACAAATCTGGAAATCCCCACCCCGTTTGGGGCAAATTTCCTCGGAGAACGGGGATTCCCCACCCCATTGCCATCCCTAGTTCCTAGCTTTGGTGTAAAGTTGATGATTTAGGTAGTACCGTATCATTTTATGTTGCAATCATTCTTGAAATAAATTAGCCTGCCCACTAGTTCTCTACTTGCCATTTTTCTTATATCCATAATGACCAATGGAGGAATTGCAGGGTTCTTGCTGCTGCTGCTGCTGCTAAAAGACAAGGTCAGGATTCTGAAGATAAATTTGCTGATAGTGGTAATTTTTGAAGAGATTGTTTATAATGTGACAATAGATTATTGCCATCATTTCTCAGGTTCAAATGGAAAAGCTGACAATGGATCAGACAGTGGGAAGAGGGAACGTCCAATTCCAGATCTCTGTGTAATATGCCTTGAGCAGGAGTATAATGCTGTTTTTCTCCCGTAAGCTCTGTAGCACCTTATACATAAATATTGTTTGCTTACATAGCACATTCACACACATAGCATGGTAATTATAAATATATTATTGTGTGTTTAAGCATGGGAATTATAAATATATTACTAAATAAAACGTAAGATATAAGTTAATTATTATTTCTTATGATTTATAATATGCACGTTTCTAACTTTTTCTCCTGCCAAGTAAATATATTCATACAACTGTCTAGAAGACATAACTAGATGCCTCTCAAGAGAAATACAGTGTCTAGGAAATAGTAATTGGGCAGCCGTTATTCTGAACTATTTCCTTATTCTTGTCCTTCCATCAGCATACAGGTGCAGCAAATAGCATACACATCCTGTCAATTAGCCCTAGAGCGTCTCCCCTATATATGCTTATTATGAAAGATTGGCTAATTCTTCTATTTATTTAATGGCCAATGATGACACCTGTGTGCCTTCATTTATCTTGACCTATTAGCTATAAAAGAATTTTTTGGAACACCTTTTCTTTTCTGTTTTTTTATTTTTTATTTGAGTGGCATTTTCTGAATTCAAATTGATAAGGTTGCATGCTTTATATTATCCACAGGTGTGGTCACATGTGCTGCTGTACAACATGCTCTTCACATCTGACAAACTGTCCTCTTTGCCGGAGATGGATAGAGCAGGTAGTGAAGACTTTCCGTCATTGAAGATTTGCTTCTGAGATTTAGCAAGTACCACGGGTAAAGACAGTTTTCATAGGGACTTGATTTGCTTGTGCACATAAGCTTTTGGTGCAACTTTCTAATATTTGTAGATTCCTTCCCAATCAATGTTCTGCTGTCATTGCCCTTTCTGTGCCGAGAAATTTCTTGATCCGAGTAAACATTACCACAATTCTCCTTCACAATCATCTTTTTTTAAAATTATAGATGTTTTACATTCAGGTATCTGTGTAATCTGATGTAACTCTCGAGGGATAAATATATTCGCCATCTTAAAGTGTTGAAGATAAAATGAAATTTTCTTATTTCCACAGTTCCATTTGTTCTCATTGGTTTTGCCACCTTTTATTTCCAGTATGCAATTCATAATATAGAAATGCAGAAATTCATGATTATTATTTACCTCGAAGAGATAATATGGTTTAGAGTCTATTTGATATTGTTATTATTTGAGATGATGTTGAGAAAAAAATACTTGATTGAAAACATTGATTATAAATAATCGTAAAAGTTTTAAAATAGCTACACATCTTAAAACTACTTTTGTTAACCTTTTTAAAATGGAGTTTTTTGGAAAGTAGTTGCAACTTCAATGCCGGATAAAGCAAGAGTGAATTTGTACAGATTTAAAGCATGGAGGCTTTTGTGCTTGAAGAATGGGTATAGTAAAATATCTTTCCTATGACAGCTTTTAGGACATGAAAGTCATTATGGTGAGATAAATTAGTGTTGGATTTGGATAGATGATGTTTTGAAATGAATTTGAATTTGAATTTTCAAATATAAAATTATAAAAGATAAATATATACCAAATTTTACTAGCTTTTCAAATCGATCTCAAAAATGCTAACCAGAAGGATTTGTATGGAGAAGTTGTGAAGCAAAAGATAGCTCGAGGCAGGGGTTCCTAAAGTTTGATTACTGGTATGGCCTTCCGGAAATTATTAGACAGATCTCTCTCATAAGCCATGGAAGGATAATGGATGATCATAACTATTACAATTTTAGACTCCTGCAACTGAGGTTACTTCATGCCAATTTTGTATTCTGGTGCTGAATCTGATGCTTTTTTGATGCTGATTGTGAAGTCGTCAAAGTGCACTATTATTTTCTTGACTGTCATTTTTCGTGGAGAACAACCAGACTCAAATCAAATGGTGTAGCTTGAAATTTAAGCTGTTCTGTCAGATACAAGCATTCAAGAAAAAACACGGAGATAGAATATTATCCCAAACCATCACATCATTTTGAAAAGTTCACAATGGTTCTTCTTTCTTTTTTGATTGATTTGGGTTCGACTGGAATTTGAACTTGCTATCTCACTGTTGTTGAGGCGACTCGGTACCACTGAATTAGAAGTTAATAGGTTATAATTTAATGGAGGTTTTTCTTTTTTACTTCATTTCGAATCTTTCTCCATCAAAAATTTTGCCAAATCAATCATTTTGATGCTCCCAATTTGCTTCTGGCCTCACCTTCTCTATGAAATATTCCATTATATGAAATATAAAAATTGCGATTGCCTTGCAACTTTTGTGCATCTTCCAAACAAACTTTCTCTTGTTAACTTCCCAAACTGAACAGCAGTAGTCTTGAGATCATGGATGTATATGAAAAGATCAATAAGGCAGTTATTGTCTGTTCTGCTGTCCAAACAATTCGTGGCATTTCACATCATCCACGAGCCAACCCAGCTTCAAATTCATCCCCAGCAATTCCTCGGAAAACCACTGATATTCACTGCGAACCAGATTCTTCTGAACATCCCAAATCAGTAGAGGGTACTCGCCTTGAAACATCCAAGAAAAAGGAGGCAGTTGATGCAGTTGCCATCAACTTCGATTTTTCAAGCCAGCCTCAACCAATTGAGAAGCCTAAGTCAGCTACTCCACCCGAGTCCAGTCGAAAAAACACCCAAGCTGCCAAAGTTGCTTCCAAGATAGAACCTGAAGTAGGCAAGGCCAATCCCATGGGAAGATCCACAGAATTCAGAAAACAAGAAGGCAAGAAAATGGAAATGCACATTGAAGATAGTTTCACGGAGTACATCAATCGCGTAAAGATTATGATGAGGAAGTCTATATCAAATGTTGGTGATATGCCAATGCCAAATATTTTCGCTGTATCAAATGTCAGTGATGCAAAAAATGCTTCAGAAAAAAATGAATTCTAAGAATATATTGATCGTGCCGGAATCAAGATCAGAACTACATCAAGCATTGGTGGTGGAAATTTTCGAATGTTTTAAGTGAAAGAGCAAAAGATTATGCACTACAGAACATCTCAATCTTCATCTTGAGAAGGTTTTGATGAATAATGATGGTGTTGGTAGTTGCAAGAGATGAATTTTCTTTTTATGAATGTCTGGTTTAAGCTTAAAGCTACAAGTTTGTGTCTTGTTTGCTTTATTCTTTTCTTGGTGCAAGAAGATCAGCAATGGATAAAATAATTAACTAGCTATTGCTCAATTTGCTTTGCTTTCCTCCTTGAGTATTTCGTAATGGTGTTTTCCTGTGTTTAATTTTACAAAAAGCTCTTTATTTCTCCAACAAACAAAGAACAGTTTAGTTTATCTCCCTCCTCTTGCATTCAAATGAAAATTAATCAAAAATCTATTCGCAGGCGCAGAACTCGTATGAATGTAAAAGAAAGAAATAGCATGGAGTATATGCTGAATTACTTTTCTGATGGCTCATCGGTGATCTCTTCAGTCAATCCCTTGAGGCATTGTGAAACCCTTTGGGGCTAATATGCTTACACAATGACAGGATAATTAATCACAAATACAGATATGGTAGAATAAGACATTGGAAACCCTAATGAGTCTAATAAAGTTGATATCTAAATTCTTCTGCAAAGCCTGTAGAAAAATTCCTAAAAATGCATCTTAATCTTCTCATTTACCTTCTTCTTACAAAGAAGTACTCTTTTGAGTTTTGAGGACATCATAACATAGGATCAAATGTTGCTGAGCTCCAATTCATTATAAATAGGTTCCATGAGACCCTGAGAAAATGTAGAAATCAATATGTATAAAACAACACTATTTTTCTTTTCTATGGTGGGTTTCATAAGAGAAAATTGCATTCCAGGTGAGAGAGAGACAAGTAGAAAGGTTCTGGTGGGGTAGACTAGTTCTTGATTAGAGCTGCAAGTGCTAGCCAAAAGTTAAAAATAGAAAAAAAAATGTCTGAATGGAACCAGAAAGTTGTGATACACATTGTAATTCAAATATATATCTCAAAAGGCATAGATTCTTAAATTTTTCTTAGTGGCCTTCCTTGACTTGTGGAATTGGGGTAGCTTGGAAGCATATTCTCTTTTGGGGATGAGCTAATACAAACTGATTGGATTTTTCTCCAATTTTTTCCGTTGGCAATTCACCAAAACTAATTACAACCCGAATGGAGTATGAACTAACTTCAGAATCTGCCACATTAAAATTATTGTTTGTCAATTGGAACAATGAGCTTCGAAGCAAGAAAGGCAGAGAACTGATTCTCCTGTCGGAAGTTTCTCACTTGTTTAAAATCGAATTTTTCGATAATCTTGCTGAATCTGATGCCTTGTCTGTGAAGGTTGTCAAACTGAATTGTTGTTTTCTGAATTGTCACCGGATTTATGTAAAATAGCTATAGAGTCTGAAATATTTACTTCACCTGAGTTTGAAGCTGTACTTGTTAGATTCTGGAGGAAAATTAGCACCGAAGTATGGAATATGAATATGATCCCAAAGTATTCAATCATTAATTAATTTCTAAAACATAAGGAATCTTAGCTGAAATGTCTCCTCAAATTTATGCTAATCACAAACTCATTTTTGCACAAGAATCTCAAGAAACATGATCTACTTCTATTATTATTTTATACAGTATAAAATCCCCAACTCCTTCTAGCCCTTGTAAGTCGCAGTAGGCTTTCGTTCGCCTTCGCAAACTCTTCACTTCTTATTTTCCCAACCTAATAATCCTCATATTTCCAATTTACATTCAAAGAATCAAGAATGGAAAAGAAACCCAATGCCAAAGAAGTAACTATCTCTCCTGCTTTCCAAGCCATTCGTCGAATCCCACAGCGTCTAAAGTCTAGGCTTGCTAGCCCTGCTTCTGTGAAAACCATTGATATCCAATCCAAAACAAAGTATTCAAAACATAATACATTGAAGAAGCTGAAGCAGTTGCTATTGCCATCAATTTTGATTACTCAAGCCTGCCTCCACTAAATGAGAAACCAAACTCAGATACTCCTCCTAAGCTCATTCAGAAGAACACCCACGTATTGAAAGCTGCTTCCAGGATTAAATCCGAAGCTACATCAGGAAACAACATTGCTGGCCAAGGAATTAAGACTAATCCTGAAGTAGTGAAATCAGGTCGTGTTAAGTTGGAAGAAGGTGAGAAATCAGGAGTGCACATTGAAGATAGTTTCACTGACTATATTAAACGAGCAAAAGTCAAGAATGGAACTATTTCACACCCTGGTGAAGAAATCAATGCTTCAAAGTTATCAGATAATGCATCAGGAAAAGATATGTTCTCTGAATACATTAATCGTACAAAGCATAAGCTTAGAACATCATTAAGCTTTGGTGCTGGAAAGAGCAAGTCTTTCAATTTCAAACGAAGCTATTAACTATTTCTGACTAAAAAGGCATTAGTTTGATGAAATAAAGATTGTTTCTGTTTCAATTTTCAATATTTGTGAGAAAATACTATTGTTATTATGGATCAAAAATAAATAATTGTGGAAATATGTTATGTTTTATTCGTTACTGTATTCATTAATTTGACTGTTTTTTGTAACCATGATTATAAGAAGGGACGAAGACAAAAAATTTATGCCAGATAATCCAAAAATTAAAAACTTTTTATAGATGTAAAAATTTTCAGAAAATTAATTCCGAATGGGCTAAAACTATGTAAAAAGCTAAATTTTAATGGACTAAATAAAAAAAAAATTTATACCAGGTAATCCAAAAATTGAAAACTTTTCATAGATATAAAAATTTTTAGAAAATTAATTTTGAGTGGGTTAAAATTATGTAAAAAGCTAAATTTTAATGGACTAAATAAAATTTTTTAAAATTTTATAAGATTTTTGTACACTAGGATGGCCAAATTCACATAGGCATGGTCTCCCTCTGTCCCTGACTAAAAGATGTTAAAAAATAATAGGGAAAAGAGGAATACCTCTTAGATGTCCTAGTTTAAAGAGATTTGTGTATAAATAGATGATATTAA
Source organism: Aleurites moluccanus (assembly GCA_948193065.1). NCBI lineage: Eukaryota > Viridiplantae > Streptophyta > Magnoliopsida > Malpighiales > Euphorbiaceae > Aleurites > Aleurites moluccanus. The sequence continues at coordinate 14,320 of CANXYC012093864.1, read as the reverse complement.
TTGCGTATAGTATTGCTGTTAATTTTAATTTATCTTTATGTCCATTCGAAAGGGAAATCAATTTTAGGTTTATTGCTCACTATATATCCATATTATTTCTAGTTGAATAATTTAAACATAGAAATAATTTAAACTTGCATGTGAATAAATGAATTTGATGAAATCATTTTTTATAATTTGGCTGATATAGTGCTCGGAACAAATCAACATGTAAATGGATTTTTATTTTAAATATATAATTTTAATAATTTTTAGCACTTAAAATTTATTAAATTTAAATTTCGTTATTAAATTCCATTAATTTTAGTAGAATTTGATTTAAATATAATCAATTAAAAAATTAGAATTTCAAATGAATTCTCATTTACATCAAATATTTCAACTGTGGATTTACAAATAAATTCATTGAAATTTTATAAAATTCATTAATCACCAAACAACCTCTAAATTCATATTAAAAATTAGATATTTTCCACCAAATACAAAACCAACTACGCTACATCTATTGTCCCTCAGAACAAATCCTAGCTTTTTGTGAGACCGACTTTGTAGGCCTAACAGGCTTTTTGTTTCAAAAGAACCATACCAGACTCCAAGCATCCTAGGCCCGATTGAATAGGGCATCTTTGGGCTACATGAAGTTAGCCCAGCCCACCATATTAATTAAACATGCTGCTCATTTGACAAGAGGATTCATTTTAAGCACATCATAACATACACTAACAGGTTAGTAAATACATATGACATCTGAATAATAGATTCATATACGAATACCTCACTCCAATTCTTTGCTATGGTTTATTAAAAGTCTAACTACAAGTTTGTTATTTTCTTGTAAAAAAAATCAAAATGTCGTTAATTTTTAGATGTGGATTATTTTATTCAGGCCAAACCCTTTTTGCCTTTTTAGGCAAAGCTCCATAAGATTCATGACTCATTGCTAGCTTTCAAGATTGATATAGAAATTTCCTTCCTTTTCAACAACAATAAATTATTTTATGAACCCTAAAATATTTTTTATCGTTTCCATATATATATATATATATATATATTTCTTTATAATTACAACACACAACCTATAAATTAGTTATCTGGATGGTGCAAATTAGGCAATTGAATTGTCCTTCTTTAATGTAATCTCTTTGCCTCTCCGTTGTCTAATAGACCTTTTCCTTACTGGCAATGTCTTGGCCTCATTTAGAAATTTTCATTTTTTTTTTCTCATTAAAATTGCCATTGTTATTATTATTATTAAAATTTTTGTTAAGCATTTAGCTTTGTACATGCTGATTAAAAAATATGTGAAAAAGTTGTGCAACAACTTTGTGAATAAATTAATAGAGGAAACAGCAGAGAAATTGTAGCAATTTTGGCATTCTAAATTTTCCATGGCAACGACAAAAACTCTCAATAAGTTGATTAATGATTATATTTGTTGGTATACCATTTATGTACAATATACTATATCTACACACCATGTGATCCAGCTATATCACAAGAGTAATTACTTTAATTTCAACAAAAATTACTGACTTCATGATATTATGTGTATGAAAAAAACATGAAAACAAAATTTTCTTTCAACTCGGTTATGATTGAGATTCAAATTTGTAATCTTATAATTTTAAAAATATTTTTTAATTTTTAATTTAGCAATAAGATGATATTATAGGTTAGTTTTTTATGCATTGTATTAAATTCTTTACTCAATTTGGTCGGGTCAAATATAAACCATTTATGTTATAATTAAAATATTTATGAAGGAGAAAAAAAATTTCATTTATTATTTAATCCTAAAAATAGAATTATAATCAATAACTGATTAAACTAAGTGTTCGTTTGGCACAGCTTATAAAAGAAAAAAATAACTTTTTTGGGTGATAAGCTAATTTTGGCTCAATTTATAGTGTTTGGTAAATATCAAAATTAATAAAAGTAATTATTTAGATAGCTAAAATTTAACTATTTTGATAAGTTAGAAATTGAAGCTTTTCAAGAAAACTGAATTTTAGATTAAACGCGTAGCTAATTTTAAAAAATTAATAGACAAAAATATCCTTATGAGTTTATAAGCAGTTTTTAAATTGTATTTTACCAAACACAAACATATAGTTAATTACTTTTAGAAAAATAATTTTTCTCCATATGAAAAGTTATTTTCATAAGTTTTACCAAACTGGACCAACTCTTATAGAATTTTCGAAAATAATTTTAATATTACTGAATTAAATAAAACAAATTATTCCAACCTCTGAACAAATTATTTCCTCCGTTTTAAAATAAACATCCTAATTATAAAATATATAAATATTAAGAATTTTATTTTTACTATTTTTATATTTATTCTCTCTTAATTAAGTACAATAATCTCATTTATTATTTTAATATTTTTTTTATAATTAAATATAATATTTTTTTATTTTTTAAAAGATAATAAATATTTTTATTTTTTTAAATTTATATTAATTATATAAGACCAAATATATGAAGATATTATTAAAATATTAAGATAAAATATAATTTAAATTAAAAAATAAGATAATTAAATTGAAATATATTAAAAAAAATTAAAATATTTATTTTGGGATGTAGTTGGTAAAAGGAAAATATTATTTATATATTTTGAAGGATCTGTATTTCTCGTGTCCTTTGGTGAGCAAGAGCGCTTAAATTCTTTAGGAGAGTTTGACCTTAATAAAGACTTAAAAGTACATTTTACTAATATATTGATAATGGAAAGATATAGCAATATTGGAGAGCTTTTGGGTGTTCTCAAAAAGCAAAGATTTGTGGGCATTTGGCTTTCTATATTTGTTGATTTTTCCCTTAAACATGTAAAAAAATGGCAGACTGCACAAATTACCTCTGCATTTAATATGTGTATATCTATATATATATATAATTCTTAATTTGACTTTTTTTTAAATTACTTGTCAGAGCAAATACTATTTTTGAAAAAATAATAATCATAATAACTCTTATTTTTTTTATCTATTATTTAAAATATTTATTAATTATATTTAAAATAATTTATTTAATATTATTTTAAATTAAATTATTATATTTTAATTAAATATTATAAAGATAAAATAAAATAAAAATAAATAAATATTATTTTGAAAATTTAAAATAATAATTAAAAATATATATGGATAAATTTTTAAAATGACAGATAAAAAATATAAAGAGAATAATAAATAATAATGGTCATATATTTTCAGAAAGCAATATTAATTGAATCTTTCAAAGCAAACAATATATATATTTTCTTAATTTAAATGATTAGCTTAATTTATAAGTGAATGCACATGTACTCTTTGCATTATTTATTATTTAGAGTTGCAAGTATGTATATTTTTTTCATAAAAATTTAGTCCTTAGTTCATGTGGAAGTTAATAATTTATTTTTTATTTAACTAATAGAAAGATAGACTTATCAATGATACAAACATTATTTATATCTTTTTTGAATTTTTATAAATTTAATATTTATATGAAAAATTTTAATTTTCGACTTATTTCATCTGTGTGATTATGACATCTACAATAAAAATATTTTTTGACACCTAAAAAAAAAATTTTCTGTTGTATTATTAATAACTGCAAATTAATATGAATTTTTATTTTTATTTTTATTTTTGAAGAGAAGGTCAAGCTACTTTCAAGTCTCAATAACAATAATCATTGATAAACTGGAAAGTGTGCCCATGCTGGCTTTGCTGTTAACAAAATTATTTAAAAAGATATCTTATAATTATTCACATTGACATAAGGCTTTTTATATAAATATTTCAGGAACGGCATGTGGTCGGTTTTATATATAATGAAATGGAATAATATAAAACAATATTAAACATTTAATTAAGGTAATTGCATGCACTCTCTAATATCTTAATTACTGAAGCAGAGAGCTTTCAACTTGGCCTAAAGTCAATAGCTCAACATCATCATCAAAATTAAATTAGTTTTATAGATCTTATAATTTTTATTTTTATTTTAGTGTCTCTTTTTGGGTTGAAACTGACTTTATATGAGCTGATTTAATGCCGTAGTTATATTTTTCTACACTTACTAATTGTTTTAAATGTGTATTGCTATTATTCTAATTACTTAGATTAATTAAGTTCCCTATTGGGTATGTTGTGGGCATGCATGCAAATGTAACTTGAGAAGTAGTGTGCATTTGTGTTGCTTTTCACTTGATTTTGACTTGTATGGTTCATATAAATTGCTTAATCAACTAACTTGTATTTAATTTCAGTATTTGACATAAATTATGTTCAGATCCAAATTAATAGCTATAAAGTTGATGAAGGTGAAAAGAAAATTTAAACAAAATCGGAATCACTCAAGACCTAATTTAATTAATAATTTTTTTTTCAACGGTTATACGTATAATTTATTAAAAATAAATATATCTCATAAAAAAAAAAGAAATTTTAATACTAATTATTAATACCGGGAGGCTTATAAGAGAAATCTAATTATATAAAATTCTGCTGTAATCACCCAAAAAGACAAATTTTAATCACTCAACGGCTTGAATGATTTAACTTTTAGTTTGGTCAAAGAAGGTATTATTAGTGTCTAATACTACCTTTTATTGAGTCAATCTAATTTTTATCTTGTTTATGTAGTTTTAATTAATTTTTGTTATGAGAATTAAACTGTTTTGTTTTTTTCCTGAATAGGACAAAGAAAAGGAGATGTGATCCTCACAAAAATCATAACATAGAAATGGAGTTGAGGATTGAAAGGGCAGTAAGCTAAATCTCGTGCCTCATATTATCAAATGGTAAAAAAAAAAAAGCCAACTTTGATTTTAATTAATTAACACACATGACGGTTGCCTTTTCTGTCCACAAAACCTAACTTTCACGGTAGGCTGCTAAAGTACAATTAAATTAAATAATTGTAATAACCCCCAAACCCTCAAGTCCATGAAATATTTCATGTATGTTTGCATCATCCCACGTATGTTTGTTTGTCTCAATTTAGCCCTTAGCCAAAGCCCTCATCTCTAACTCTAACCCTAATGATTAGTCTAGTTAATAAGAAAATTTATTTTTATTTTTATTGATGAATTTGATTGTTAAAACTAACATTCAAGAGATAAAATTTTAATTTATAAATTCAAAATAAAGATACATTATTATACTCATCCGATTTAATCTTAATTAATATATAAATTGGTTTGAAAATACTTCGTGATTAATTGAATAAAAAAAATTATCTCTTCATATTAAATGGTCAAAGCTTAAATTATTTCAGTAAATTTTTACATATTAATTACACTATATTCTAAATTTTAATTTATTTTTTAAAACCTTTTTTAATAAAAATAAGTTAAAAATAAAAAATTTGCAAGAAAAAAATATATCCTTATAATTAATATAATAATTTTATAAAGTGGAAAGAGATTAGGTATACACTCTGTTTTTATTATATGAAAATTTTTTCTATTTTATGTGAACATTTTCTAAAATTTATGAAAATATAAATTTTTAGTAAATTTAACTCTCAAAATTTACACGTCAATTTTAGTGACTCAAAAATTTATGCTTAGGAGAATATAAAGATAATATTTATTTTTAATAATCCTTATAGTGATTAGAAATTTAATACTTTTTAAATAAAATTTCGAATTTAAATCTTATGAATAAAAAAAAATTTGAATTCAATTTTTATAAATTAAAAAAAAAAAAAATATTAAAAAATTTTATATTATTATACATTTATGCGACTCAAGTATGAATTTTATCAAGAACTAATATAATTACAGGGTATTAATTGGTTAGAAAAAAAAGGGAGCATTCATTTTTAAATATTTTTTGAAATAATTCATCCGTTTTAAAAAAATAATCATATTTTATATTACGTTTAAATTAATAAATTTAATTATTTTAAATTTATTATATTAATTTAATCATTCTTTTATAAAATATTTATGCCTAAATTATTTCTATTATACACTTTTTAATATTTGCATTAATTAAAATTCTTCTATTTTTAATTTAAAATTATAATTTTAACATAAAAAATAAAAATTTAATTATATATTTAAAAATATTAATGTAAATTAATGAATAATATATTTAATAATTATTTATTAAACTAATATTAAAAAAAATTATAATTTAAAATGAATAAAAATAAATAAATCTTTCTTTTAGTGGGATAGAGTATCTATTTTGCATTTTAGTTTTATTTAAAACTGAAGCATATTTAATCCTGATGATTTCAAACTACGTGCCAGCTCAAATGTGTTGTCGCTATCCTAAAGGAATCAATTTTTTTTTCTACTTTACGATATTATACGGTTGTGATGAAGCCACGTGACACATTTAATGTTGATTATATGGATGGTCCACAATAAATATGCGACTTGTAATTCACAAAAAAGCTACCAAAAAACACATTACAAGTGTTTGAGATAAAAAGAGATAGCCTATCTTTTATGGCACAGAAATTTGGCAAAAGAATTATAGGTCTAACCATTGTTTATAATTTAATTTGAAAGGCATACCTACATTTTCAGGTATATATATCTAATTAATGTGAGAATTATATCTGAAGAATTATATTAATAAATTAATAATATGAGTAAAAATAAATTTAATAAATAATTTTATATTTTATATTTACATTAATATCTAAAGTGAGATTATATATATTAACATAGATAAATATTTTTTTTTCTTTTTTATTGTGTCGCGTAGTTCATAAAAAAAAAAATATTTATCTATTTTGTAAATCTCCTAATTGATATGAATTATTTATTTTAATTAATTTAAAAATAAATATAATATTATTTATGTCATTAAATTGAAAATTAACATCTAATATTATTTTATTTGTATATTAAATTTTTTTATAATATTTCACTGATATTAAATATTTTATTTTTAGCAAATAAATATATTTTATTTTAAAATATATTTTTTAAAAAATTTTATATAATTAGATTGCTTCGTAGGAATCGCGATATTAATAATTAGTATTAAAAATAATAATTTTTTATTTTAAATATTAAATTTATTTTTAATAAATCATATACTTAATGATTATGAGATGGTTCAAACCTGAAATATTTTCAAAGACCCTAAACCTAGCTTGGATGATTTTAAAAAATATTTGAAGATCAATAGGATGAAATATAATGATTACAATGCATTGATGTTTTTATATATTTTTTGAAAAGAAGGAGAGGACCAATTGAGAATGGTCTTTAATTTAATTATGGCTAATCAATAATCGAGAGAAAGACTAAATCAATTTAGAATAATCAACCTATTGCTTTTAATAAATATTGATGTTTATATATAATAAAAATGTGGAATTCTAATTGGCAAAGGAATTAGAAAGAAATAAAAGAGTAGTAGTTTGAATTGGATTTGATTTTGTCTAGGGATGATTTTTCATGGTTTTATTGGTGTGCCTGTGTGAGAGTAATGGGAACAGTCTTAATCCAACTGGGACACTTTTTAAGGGCACTTTTGTGAAGAGCCTCTCATGTCCATACTTGACTTTTGCCCAAAGGGTGTTGGAATCAGCCCTTTTTGTTTAGTAGGTCCTACATTTTTATGTCAGCTTAGCTAAAGATTTAGCCATTTTTTATTATTTTTTTTATTTTTTGTTAAAAATAAAAGAAAAAACAAAAAATTTGTTGTGTTTTGTTTGGTTAGCTGAGAAAACAGAAGTGAGAATCTAATAAAGCTAAAGCCTAATAAAGTTTAGGCTGATTCTTTGGTACCCTGGTACACTAGGGGTACCTCGTAAATATATAAATCACCAAAAAATTATTAATTACAATTAAACGCTAAATTTTTTCTATTCATATAAATATATTTTTATTTTTATTATATTTAATTTCATTTTAATATAAATAAAAATAATATATTTTTATTATATCTAATAATTTATTTAAATTGTCGGATATTACTAAATTAAATTGAAAATTAAGTTTTAGTTTGACTATATTAATTTTTCTCTTTAATTAAATATGACTAAAAATTTAAAGATAAATTCAAACGTTTATCTAGTAATTAAGAAATATTATATTTTAATTTAATGGTAATAATATGTTATTTTGGCTTGGTATATAAATAATTGTCTCATGCATTTTCAATTAAGCATAACAAATAAAATTTCCGTTGGAGCAGTTGTGGTCTATTTGGACCTAATGTTTTTTTTACATGTTATTAGAGACGCATGTTATTTAGTCTAAACCATTAATCTAAACTAAACTAAATTGATTTTAATGGTTTAGCAAGATTGTTTTAACCTTTTAAATAATTTGGTTTGATCTTAAAAATAATAAATTTTATGTAATTAAGTGTATAATTAGGAGATGTTTGGTAGAGCGATTGTTAAATGTGTCGTCAATCGCTAAAAACAGTTTATAACTGCTTATCGAATTTATCGATTAAAAAAAAATTTTGTTATAATCGGAGTTTTTAGTTGGTCAACCAAACAACATAAATTTTTTCAATTGACGACGCACATGTTGACAATCAGAAATTAAAGGTATTTAGTTGACCAACCAAATAGCCTCTTAGATGTGTATAATATATAATGCACTTTATTTATTTTTTAAAAAAATATCTTTTATTGAATTAAAATTTAAAATATTTATAATTAAAATATGTGAAATTTATTTTGAAAATAAATTTAATGATATTTAATCAATACTTTTAATATAATATTTTTCTTAATAGCAATTAAAACAAGTTATTTATTGTGGTCAACCTAACATATTTATAGCAAAGCTAATTTATTTGTAATTCATTCTTTTAGATAATTAACGGTTAGGATTTCACATTGTTTAGTCTGATGGTTAATATTCACTGGTACACCAAAGAACGACTCTAAAGTTTAACCAAAGAAAGTTCCCTCCAACTTACATGGGAAATGAGATGCCTTCGCTAAAAAATTTCCTACTTTATAAAAAACGTAAAGGAAAGTGAGACATAATTAATTAAATGTACAACTTTAAAACCTTGAGGGATTCTTTGATGCCTTCTTTTCCTTTCTATAATAATAAAAATGCTTTGCATGTTCTTATTTAAAGGCATATATATGATGTAAATATACTTGATATTATTAAAATGGAAATTCTATTTTTATTTAAAATTATTGCCTATTTTTTTTTTTAATTAAAAGGATTAGAATTATAATTATAAATAATTAGGAACAATCAATGGAAATTTATGCTTTGAAATGTTATTGTTGTCATAGTTATAATGAAGACAATTAATATTTTCTTATTCAATTGTATCAGGATAGAGATAAAAAATTAATTTTGAATAAATAAAAATTAAAAATTTTCATCTAAATATAAAGTAAATATATAATTTAATTTAAATTAAATTTAAATAAGTCAAATGAATTGTTTTTTAAATCATTACTTGCTCATAATTAATAAAATTATGTAAATCGTTGGATTTTGGTGAGTCAAGTAATTTTTTTTTCTATAAGCTAATGATTTTTTTTACTCAAATATTCGTGGATCTATAGATCTCTCCATCTTTATATTATGGGGTAATTTAGATGTCCAACTATAAAATATAATTGACGTTTAAAAATATATACGTCAACAATTAAAAAATTATTGAGTGTTTAGATAAATATTAATTACCGATTCGTTTTATTCAAATCGATAAAATCTGGTAGCAGATAAGAATTGCGATTGCCGATTAAAAATTTTATCAATTAAAAAAATATTTTTATTTCAAATTAATAATTGTCAATCGTTTATTCAAACACTCATATATTGTTATTATATAGTTATTGATTACATAATAATTTAATAAGAATTTGAATAAAATTGTAAATGTCATTCTTTACACGACATTAACTTTGAGTATTTCCACCATCACACATAATTATGCAAAAAAATAAAAAACATATATAATATATACATGGAGTCCAGGAAGAAATTATTTGGAGAAATGAATTATTAGAACTACAGTAACCATAATAGTACTATTTTATTATATGAAAAGGAAACAAACAAGATGATTAAAAAAATATGAAAAGGAATAAAGACAGCCAACATCTTTAAAAAAAAATTTAATATTATTAAATTAACTAATTTCTTAAAAGAAAACTTTAATGAAACTTTTATTTTTCAAATAAAAGCCTATCAAATTTTGACTGTTAGTTTAGATAGTACATATATTATTAATTTTTTTTATTAATTAAAATTAAAATTTTGTGTTTATTAAATATAAATGGATTTGTTTTTAATAAAATAATTTAAATTGATTTGTAATATTAATTAGAAAAATAAAAGCGGATGGATCGAGAGAAATGATAGCTTAAGCTAGGCTTAGCCGGCTAAGTATCGCCGTGGGGATTGTCTCATGTGGTGGGGGTGGCGAGAGTATCGTGTGCATGTGCGCAATGCGCATCGGTGGCCAAAACCGCAAAGAGAACTCTCTCTCTATGCAGGGTTGTTGTGGAGGAGCCCACACACCTTCCTTTCCTTCCTTCCATGCCTATAAGCCAACGATAGAGGCGCTTTCGATGGACCCCTCCACATATATTAATTTATTGAAAAAATAGTAAAACGAACCTCTCCTTTCTTCATTCATTCTTAATGGTTTTAGGGACCCACTAACATACCCACATTCTGGGGCCGTACCTGTATCAAATTACCACTGTCTCCTACTCCTCCTTATTTTCATTTCTCTCTGTTTTTTTTTTTTCAAAAATTACAAAAACTCCTAAATCACTTTATCCTTTTATACTTTAAAGTCTGTAGAATTTTTTTTTCATAAAATAGGGTTTGAGATTTTTTAAAGTTAATTACTTATGGTTTACAACCTTAACATCATATATATAACATCAAAAGATTTTTACGTATCATCTATATAATATTAAAATATTAACGTGACATTCATTTAATATAAAATTATAAAATTTATATAAACATTATTTCAATAATTTTATATCATATAAACACCACGTTAAAATTATTTAACAATAATATTAAGATTATAAATATTAAAATATTGACGGTGATACTGAATTTTTAACTTGAAATCTCTTAGACACACAAGCAAATTCCATTTCTATTTAACCAAACCACTTAATAAAGGCTGATTTTCTCTAAATCTTGTTAATGCCCTTTCATTTATAGTTTGTAATCTTATAAAATTAAATTATTTATTTTCTTTCTTAATTACCTTTTAAATTAGAGTTCCAACATATAATAGTTTAATAGTTTAATAATAACTATAACATTACCAAGTTAAATATTAGAGGAATAATCAAATCAATTAATATAGTACTTAATACAAACTTGGTTTGATTATATAACTTAGAAACTCAAATTCAAGCTCAAATTTTATTAAGTTATAATGAAATTCAACTTGAATGAATACTCATAAATATTTAAAGGGTTAATTATTTTTTTTTTTTTTATAAAATAACTTAATACACTAATTTTTTTTATTTTTAAAAAATATACTAACTCCCTTCTATGAATATCTCGTTATACTAATATATTCCTTCATCTAATTTTGCTATTAGTCAATTTTAAAATGATCAACAATGATTTAAAAAGATAAAAATATCTTTACCTTTTATTTTTAATTAATTACATTCTATTTTTCCTTAAAAAAATATTTTTTAAGGTTAAAAAATTTATTTTCATATTTTTTGATAAATTTGAAAATAAAAAATATTTTATTGTTAAAAATAAATTAAATTATTTCTTCTTAAATTTTTTAAGACAAATAAAAAATTTATTTTCATATTTTTTACAAATTTGGAAATAAAAAATAAAAAATTTTTTTATTTTATTTTCAAAGTTGTCAAAAAATATAAAAATATATTTTTTAACCCTAAAAAAAAATTTAAAGAAAAAATAAAATATAATTAATTAAAAATAAATAATAAGGACATTTCTAATTTTTTACTGTCATTGTTTATCATTTTAGGGTTGGCGAACAATAAAATTAGAAGAAATAATCTAATAGTATATTGTAACATTCTATTAGAATAAAATAAATTTATTTATTAATATTAAAATAAATAATATATACACTTAATTGGTTATGTGGTTAGTGAGTGTTTGTATCTTATTATTAAAAAAAAAAAGAGTTATGTGAATAAAAAATTATTATTTCTCAAAATTTCAATTGAAGATATTTAATTTATTTTTCAATTGAATTTTTTAAATTGCAAACACTTTTAAAAAATTCAATTGCTAAAAAACAATATTAACCATTTCAAAATAAATTTTCAATTTTCAATTTGAGGATTCAAATCTCACATATCAGTGAAAATTGAATTTTATTATTAATAAAAAAAAATTATTTATTAATATTAAAATAAATTTTAAACAAAGTCAAACTCAAATTTAAATTTAAATTGATAAATTATTTTTAAATATTAGATAATTTATAAAATATGTTTAATATAATATAAAAATTAAATATTCTATTAGGATTATAAGCCATTTGAATTAAATATTATAATACTCCAACTTGATTTAACTTACCATTTGAACAAGAGTTATCAAGCTAATCACTATGTAAAAAAAAGTAAATAAAATTCTATATTATTTTTATAGTAAATTTCAAATAGCCTAGAGTGAAATTATATGAATATAAATATTAAATAAATATAAATTTAAATCAAAATTAAATGCGTAATTAAATAAATTTAAATATAATATCATGAAAATTATTAAAATAATAAATAAAGCAAATTATATTTACTGTTGATATTCTTATAAATAAAATCAATTAATACATGTAATATATCTCACTAAAATTAATACTCCACGATAAATAAAACTATTAAACCATTTAATTAAAAGAGTCATGAATTACAATCCCTGCTAAGAATTTAATTAAGATGCATAATTAAATTTAAATCTTCTCCCAACAATAGTATTTATTAATGAAATTCAGTTATTTCAGGTTGTGCATACATTAATTGAACTCAATATTAATCCTATTGAGCATGATTGACACATGCAGTAATTTGGCAAAAGTAATTAAGCAAATCACCTCTTAATTTATATACAAAATTACAAATTATTCTCTTAAACTTTACTAAAACTTTTGATAGGAAACTTAATTTATGTACTAGAGGTGTTATTATTTGACTGTTAGCTGTGGACCGAAATTTCCTTTTTATCCTTTATGATATAATGATATTTCGTGAATTTATTAAAAAAAATTAATGATTAATAATGAATATATATTTATAATAATAAATTAATAATTAACACCATATTAATATCACTGTCAAATTTTTATAATAATGTTACAAAACGAAATTTTATACATTATGCATAATAATAATTTTTTTTTATTTGTATTACATTTTATTTTTAGCAGCATGTGATCCACATGCTGTAAATAAAAATTATTTATAATTGTGGTATTGGAAAATTTTTACTAATTATATATTTGTTGTTTTGATTTGATTTGGGTATTTTTTTTTTTTTTTTGTAGCTATAATTTATCACAAACTAAATAAAAAGTAATAGCTGTTGTATGATCTCATACATTAGTATGCACAAGCGGTCTCTACCGTCTTTGAAATTTAAAATTTCTAACGCAATAATATGGCGAGAACATGTGGTTGAGAGCTGAACATCTAGAAGGCATTCTAGAAGGAAAATTCTCAATATAACATAAGCTTAATAATATCTCTCAATTTAATGAAAATATTTGATTATTTTTCATAATTAAATACATCAATTAGTAAAATTAATACTAATTTGATAATATAATTCCACATTTAAAATTAAGAATTTTTAGTGCTTTAAATTTTAAATTATTTGGTAAATATTATTTTAAATCAATTAAAATTTTAAATCAAATTAATATTCTTTTAAAATGTTAAGTGAATTTTTAATTTAAAAATTACAATTAACAATATAATTAATTATAAAACCATTTAAATAAATTTAAAATTTAAAATTTAATACTTAAATTATTTAATTTAAAATTTAGTATTTAATTTTATTAAATATCAAATAAATCAAATCAACATACACAATTTTTTTTTTATAATTTTATATTTATTTTGACTATCAATTCATATAAGTTAGGAGTAAGAGTTAAATTAACCAAAATGATCACATTAAATTAAAATAGATGATTTCACAAAATATTTAATTTAATTTAGTTTAAAAAATATAACAAATCAAAATTTCGGTTTATTTATAATTTTATCGGTTTCAAATCGAATGGAATCAAGTTATATATATATATATATATATATATATATATATATATATATATATATATATATATATATATATATAGTATTTTATTATTTTTATAAATATTTATAT
>CANXYC012093797.1:0-13632 GCA_948193065.1 Aleurites moluccanus | reverse complement strand
AACTCCTCAATTACTTTGATTTTCTTTTCCTAAGAAATTTCCCAAATATACAAAATTAGGGTTTTTCCCAAATCAATAATATTCAACATAATTCCTTAATAATTAACCTTTTTAGAGTTTCTATTCTTAATTCCCAATCATCAATTAATTCATTTTTTAAAGAAAAATCTGCATTAAATTCGAATTTACTGTTCATGTTACTATTCATGACAGTCCATTAATTCTGATTCCTCTAACATTAATTACAATGTACAACCTTAAAATGCTTGCAATAAATTTCTTACACCCATAATTAATTATTCTAACTGCTAGATTTAATTAATCTTAAAAGAATATGAAATTTGAAGAAATTTACCTTATTTCTCCAAAAACTGATCCACTAAAATATTCTAATTGAATCTGAAAATTTCTGCCTTCCTTAAAATATGCTAATCTAGAGTTCTCATGCATTGATTTGAGTATTAATGCCTTAGATAAGAAATAGAATTGATCTGAGAAAAGACCGAAGAAGGACGAAGAAAGAAGAAATAAAATCGTACAGAAAATGCTACTGGACACTGGGTTAAATAGGTCACTGCCCACAATCCCGCTCGCTAGTTCACCTTGCCAACCTGCCTCGGCAATGCTAGCTCGCATAAGCCAGCTCACCATTCTCACTTCGCACTCCGCAGCTTGCACTTCTCAGCCCGCCAAACTGATCCGACAATGCCACTTCGCAAAAGTCACTTCACTAATCCAGTTCGCATATGTCGTCTCGCATATGCTACCTCGCCAAACTCTCATCGCGAACTCTTCCTCGTATATGCCGCCTCAGCAATGCCTCTTCGCCTTTTCGCTTCTTCGCCAACTCAATTCGCCTATCTCCCTCTTTGCCAAATTATGCTCGCGAATTGCCACTTCGCACATTCCCTCTTCACATATTGCCTCTTCGCATAATGCCACCTCGCCCCTTCCTTTTCGCCAAATCCTTCTTCGCCAAATTCCTCTTCGCATATTACTACCTTGCATATGTCTCTTTGCCAATTTCCACTTTAGCAATCTCACCTCGCTACTTCGCCACTCCGCTAGTTTGTATTGCCGGCTCTCAAAATACCACCTCGCATTTTGCCGGCTTGCCTTAACCAGATCCTACTAAGTTAAAACTCTTCCTCGGCAACTTATACTTAACCAGCTCGCAAAAGAGCTACAAATATTCAAACTTCCTGATTCTTTTTTCCACTTAAAATAAACATGCAGGGGCTCAATCTATCCAAAATTCAAATCACAAGAGTAACCACATAGACCATGGTGACTCTCCAAAGGTCACCCAAACTTACTGCCCCAAAATCCATCCGAACAGTCCTGATAATTTCCACTCTCCACTGAGATATACTTGTTCAAAATTCCTGAAATTTTACAGCCAACAACACAACACATGAAGAAACATTTTTCATGTTTGCACCTTTGGCTCAATCTGTCTCAGTCATTCCTAGAAAATTCAAATACACACAGACTTCCTGCAGACACATTAAACCAGACCAGACTTGCTCAAAGGGACATAACTCATCACACACAGAATTCTGCCAAGCCATTTTACAGAATTATAAATGAGGCATAGATTCACAACTTCTATGTTCTACACTTTACTAAGTTATTTCTTTAAAATCATGCAATTCACCTTACAAACTCCTGCAACTGCAACCAGAAATTCTCGATTTCTTAAACATTCATATTTGAAATTAATTAATTCTTTAAACATACAATTAATAAAAATACAATAAAATGGCAGATATTACAATATCATATATAGTCAATGTACACATTGCCAACGGTATGTACCTACTACCCCGTTGGTGAGGCAGCTCTGTCAAATCCACATGTAAATAGGCCAATGGAAATCAATAACAATATCAAGTATTCATTAGGAACATTACGGTACAATGGCTTACTTGTTAATACATTTCATTAGTCATGTATCGGTTTCTTTTCTTATTGCAAAGGTAGCAATTAATAATAAATATCATGGTTAACATTTGGTGTGCATACTTTTAGGGGCCATTCGGGTACATAATCAATCAGGATTTCAATATCAATAACAATCAATGGATATAGATGATTTCAATATTTAAGAATGATCAAAAATAGCAATGAGGCATTTAACCAATAAGGAAACATATTCATTGGGTCAACAAATCAAAATATGGCATGCATAATGATGTATACATTACTCACCTTAGCTTATAACTTCAACATTTCCATTTTTCCTTTATCCTTGGTTCTTTGCCTTATCTCTTATGGTAACCATCACATCTTTTATTCATTATTGACTCTACATATCCAATTAATTTCAATTTAGATACTATTTAGCATAAACTTATATTACTTATGCTTATATTAAAGAAAATTCCTCAAATTTCCAAGTTACTAGGATTTTTCTGTGTAAAATTCTTTACTGATAGTCTGTGTTCCATTACTCATATCTCTCTCTACAATTATCCAAATGCTTCAATTCTTATTCATAATTAAACTTAACATATAAGGTTCTAACATATCCAAATTTTATATTAAAATCATTACTACACAATTTATGATTTTTTAAACTTAGGCCTATAACCAGCCCTGCTACCCTGCATTCTGCCTGCAATCCTATTCTGGCATATTCTATTCTTTTACTAATAACTCAATCAATACTTAACCAATTACTATAATTCCTTTTCCTATCGAAAATAGACATATAAAATTATAGCATCTTCAAATTTTAGAATTTTTAGATCACTGTACAATTATTAGTGAATTTCCGAAATTAAATTACTGCCCTGAGATCTCTATCTAGACATACCCTGTTTCTATGCCTATAATTAATTCCATACTTATCTAATTACAAAACCATTTTACAGCTATTTATATAACATATAAATGAACATTTTTAATTTTTAACACTTTCTCTAATTCAAACTTTAAGGTCCAGATATACCCTATTTCTATGCCTATAATTGATTCCATACTCATCCAATTACAAAACCATTTTACAAACATTTATATAGCATATAAATGAACATTTTTTATTTTTAACACTTTCTCTAATTCAAACTTTAAGATCCTCAAATTAATAGAATTCTATAACCTATGCTTTGTTAAACAGTCATTTCAGGCAGTCTATACTTATGACCTAATATCTCATAAACCACAATTCCAATTGCAAAATACTTTTACAGGCCTATATATAAGACATAAATTAACACTTTTTATTTTTAATACTTCCTCTAATTTTGTCTCTAATAGTTTGTACAATACAAACACAGTAGCATTTTTTAGAAAATCTAATTCCAGGTCAGTCACAGTTTTTACTCAATAACTCTTTCCTCACTTCGAATTTTTCAAATTTCTTTTTTAGACATCTAATTAACATATTTATCTACAACTCTCATGTTTTAATTATCCTCAAATTCAGTCATAAAAATTTCAGAATATTAGTCTCAAGTTACTGCCTCAAAACAGAATTTAGAAACTACATTAACCGTAGCTCATTCTTAATATTTTTAGCTTAATTACCTTAATTATTTGCCAAATCATGCTATATAAATCTTAAATAAAATTAAAAATAATAAGTTTAGAGTCATTACCTTAGATTATATTCTCAAATTTCATCTTCTTTCTTCCTCCATAATGTTTGAATACCAATTTCCTTTCTTCCCTCATCTTGCTTCTTCAATTTCCTAGCTATTTTTGGTTGATTTCTATGGAAAAATTAGAAGATATATTTCTTTGTCTTTTCTCCCCTCCATGTTTCGTTTCTCCTCTCCAAAAATGGCAGCCAATGTATAGTTCTCATCTTTTCAAAAGCCAACAACAATTGAAGATAAAAAAAAAAATAGAAAATTCTAGAATTTGGCTTATTTGTCACTTATTTAATTATTTAATAAATCAATTAATCATTTTTCTATAAAAAAACATCTCCTCCACCATAATGGCCGGCCGCCTTGGCCTATTTCTGGAAAGGATGGGTCCCATAATTTTATTTAATTGTACTTTTGGCCCAAAATTTTCCTTATTTGTTTTTTTGATCCCAAAACTTTCTGTAATTTATTTTTTCTATTCTGTTTAGATTTAACCTCAAGTGTGGGAAGTGAAATACCTTATTTTAACTTGTTCTATCGTTTAAAAATAATTTTGGGTCATTTCTGGATCCCAGACAGTTGATTTCCAAAATTGCCCTCATAGTTGCCTTTATTTATAATTTTGCCATTACTCTCATTTTTAGTGTTCCAAAATATTTTTTAACTATTTTTTTTCACCATAATTTCACATAAAATTAACTTATTTAATTCCCTTAGTCTGGGTCAGAAATTTTTAAATTAACCGGATTGCTATTTTCCCGGTAGTATTTTCTATACCGGCGATTTCCGGAAAAGTTTTGCATTTTCTTTTTAACTGTATCTCTAAAATTATTTCCTATCATTTCAATGTTTTTAAACTATAAACTGAGAATCAATTCATGCTTACAAGATGGGGCTTCCTAGGGTATTACATAATACTTGTCACAATTGTATTTGAGGCCTGAGCCTCCTATTGGGTGAATGCAAAAATTGTCCCCTGCCTCTGCCAATTGGTGCCTGCCCTGATGTTTTCCCCATTGTCTGACCAGAACTTCTACCCATATCTTAGACTCTAGCTACACCCCCTCTACCATACTGAGTACCACCTCCTCCCTTATCTATTTGAACTGTGGACTGGGAAGCTTGAGGTCTATCGGAATGTAATGCTTGGGGGCAATCCTTAATAAAGTGGCCCGGCTGACCACATTTGAAACACACACTAGTCTCTCTATAACACTGGCCAAAATGCTTCTTTCCACAAAGAAGAGATGAACCTCTAGGAGATGCCAAATTTCCAGAACCATAACTCATATGTGTAGCATGCCTTAAAATACCCTGTCTTTACTGAGATCGACTTGACTAACCTCCATAACCAACAGGTGCAATATGAAGAGAAACGCCCATACTTTTCACTTGACTCTCCTCTTTACCTAACTTGATGAACCTCTAATCTTTGCCTTCTTCCTCTGCTCCTTAGCAGACCTTGCTTCCATCTCTCGGTTCTCAATAACCCTTGCCTTATCCACCAACATGGAAAATGAATCAAACTCTTATACTAATAGAATCATGAATATTGGGGTCAACAACCCCTTTCTGAATCGATGAATACATACCACCTCATCAGGCACTAAAGCAAGAGCAAACTTGCTCAAATTGCTAAACCTCTTAGCATACTCAGATACAAACATATTAGGAGTTTGTACAAGCATCTCAAAGTCCAAGGCTCTAGCCTTTCTAACTAATTCTGGAAGAAACTCCTTCATTACAAACTCCCTAAAAAGAGCCCAAATAATCTCCCCATCACCAAGAAGTAAACTAGAAATACTCATTTTGAATCAGTCATGGGCATCACCTTTCATAAGGTGACTCGCAAACTCCTCAATTCTCATATATGAAACTCTCAAAATATGTGTTTTATCTTCCACTTCCTCTAAGAATTCAGTAAGGTCTACCTCACCCTTGTACTCAGCTGGCTTGAGCTTTAAAAAATTTTCAAAAGATACTTCCTCAACCTGTGGAACCAACGGTGGCTGAGGAGGAAAAATCGAAGGAGCTACCGAAACTACAGGTGGTGGTGGAGCTAGAGCCACCTATATCAGAGGAGCATGTTGCCTCTATTGGACAATATACTCAACTATCATCTCATAATTATGCTCCAACCACTCAAATCTTTGATCCATATCCAAATAAAGTGCTAGAGGAATCTCATTATCCCCCATTCGGCCAATAAAACCGGCCTCAAAGGAAACATCTCTCCTAGGACGACCACGTCCTCTACCTCTACCGCTACTATGTCTAGAAGACATATCAGAACTGACAACAGAATAAATAATTCATATTTAGATCAGATAGAATTGCAGATTCACAGCAGAGGATAACAAAATATTGATAAGATAGAATTTCTATACTCCATAATTTCCCTAATCAGACACTCATTGCTATAGATTAACTATAACTTTAAACCTAAGCTCTGATACCGCCTTTGTCACATCCCAAAACCAAAGATGCGATGGTCCTAGGGGCATGGGTAGGCTTAAGGCCACCAAAAATCCGTAGAACACACCAATCTAACTTATGGCAATAACAAACAATATTTATATCCATCCACAATCAACAATCATAAAAAACATCATCATTAACCTATGATATATCACCAAAAATATAATCAACTTGTTCACCATGGATCAAAGGCAAATAAAGTCCTTTGTCTACGATGAAAAAGTGATAACCCAAAAGAATATTACAACCATTCAAATATTATAGAGCTCTAAGAAATTACATCTCAATCATTAACAAAAAAATGTACTCAAAATAAACAGAGTCTATACTTTTCAAGTGCTTCTTGGAGAAATAAATTAAGAAGCTTTAACCTCGGTATCTAGACCGACTATTCTAGCACATGAAAATCACAATAGAATGAGGGTGAGCCTTCAACTCAATGAATTATACATATGTCATACCTGAAGTTCAGAATCAAATTGAAGGATCGAATGTTATTTTTATACACATATATCACAAATGAATTTCATAATATAGAGGTCATAATATATACAAATATTCAGAAACAGAATTAGAAATAGAATATCAAAATACAAAGTTTAGAACAACAAAAATAGAACAGGAGTCTAACAACATCCATCTATAACAGAATAGGTGTACTACGATCTCTTTACAGAATATATGTGTTTGTGCTAACACATGCCTAGAGAAACTTTGTCCCCTTTAGGAAGAACCTTAATACTTTGACTCTATCAGTCGAGTCACTGTTGCACACAGTCTTATGATTTTTCCCTCATAGGGAAGGCGTTCTAACTATACATATATTAGGTTCATGATACAAATAATTACAACAAAGGTTCTTATAATCAAGCATATTTTTCAGAATAATTGGTTTATACCATAATAAAGAGTTTGTTCCAACGAAATGGGTAACAATACTAACTCTAATGCATAGCAATGGAAACAAAGACATATTTATAACAATTAACATTGGTTTAAGAATTACCAACTTAACAATGTCATATATATGCTCGTAATGAATATTAACTAAAGAATCATATATATGTATATGAAAATACATACAAAACACATATACATAACTCACTTCCACAAGGCAACAAACAAAGCCAAAGCTTAAAAATCCTTCAATCAAGCTCCAAATCAACTCGAAATCTCCTTAATGCTCAAAGCCTAACATATTTCAACAAATTCACAACTTTTGAGTTTTCCTTACCCAACATTACCCATAACAAATTCTTGCAATTTAAAGGCTCTCTAAAGCTTATTTAAATAGTTCTTAAACTTAATTTAACCATTCCTTAAGAAAATCAGAAAAGAATAGAAGAATTGACACTATTTATGTTACTATTCACCTTTTGCTATAATTCTTTCAACAACCAAAATCTACAGTCATTAATGCATTTAATATACTCCTTATAACTCATATATAACTATTCTAACAACCTATAACCTCAAATCATTACAGAAATTAAAATATGAAGAAAATACCTCTTTCTCCTCAAATGGAGATTTTGAAGAAATCTTGACTTGAAATGATTCAATAGCTTTCTTCAAGTATTTTCCTTCCAAAATGGAGCATTAATATAGTTATTAATGTCCTAGAATTACAGATGGGACGAATTTAGGGTTTTGTGGTTGAGAAATAAAGAAGATAGAAAAAATGGTTTAATTTTCGAATAGTTGACAAATGAGCTAATATATATAGAATTTGACGTTTCATGCCTGTGAAAGAAAGACTCACACCTGTGAAAGTCAACCTTTTATGTCCGTAAAATCCATCTGATGAAAAATTTGAAATTCAGACATAAAGTTTTTGCATGCTCGTGAAGATCGTTTCATGCCTGTAAAGATATGCTTTACTCCCGTGAATGAAGGCTATGAGATATATCTTAGCATCTCTTTAACCTAACTTAACTAAAACTTATCCAACATAACTTAATATATGAAACTATCTCTAAAAGCTATCTATACTCAACAAATCACATTCTAACATACTGAACTTGCAAAAAATGAAATAGAACAAAATAGAAAATCAAAATTTATCACAACTCAAACAATTTCATTCAAAGACAATCAATCAAAGTACAAAACACAAGCAATATAAATAGAGGTTATTACAAAATCCCATTTTTTGTAATGACATAATGTTTTAGTACTGGTTACAAGGAATAGTGAATTGTCACGGTTACTGTTTGTATTGATATTCATAATGTTTTACTAACATGTTCATATTAGAATGAATGAGAATATGAAATATTACTATTGATTAGATGCATGTGTAGTATAATTGCTATTCAAAAAGTTCCTTGGCAACTAGGACGGGGGTGAATTGGTTATTTTAAAAATTGATAACAAAATAAAAATTGTTACAAGGAGTATAAGAGAGAAAAAAACCCAACAATTTTTATAGTGGTTCGACCAACACTTGCCTATATCCACTTCTCAAGATCACACTTGAGTATTTTACTTCAATGATCCTTTTAATCATGTTCAAGATCAAGCCTATGTGTTTTGGCTCACACTCAAACCTTTACAATGTGTTTTTCCCACTAGCTCACATAAAAACCCTTTAGAATTACAAGAGTAAAGGAGAAGAAAACTCCCTTAAATTATCCCAACTCTCAACTAATTGAATTCTCTTCAAAAACCTTAAAGAATTAAAATTAATACTCTATAAGTATTAGAAAGCTCAATAATTTACTCAAAAGACAATAAATGTATTATAGTATGAATTAATACAAGAGTGGATGTTGTTCATCATCAATAAACCTTTATACCATCCCACATTTATAGCCTTGCATAAAATATAGTTGTTTTGCTTCATTAAATGCTCATTAATGCTTGTATCAGCTTTTTCAACAACTATTTTTTTGTCTTTATTTGCAGAGTTGTGGCTGCGACTCCAAAGTTCGACCGCAATTAGCCTGTGATGATGATCTTCACTGCTATGACTTTACCCTCGTAGTTGCGACTTCAACTGAGTCGCAGATGTGACCAAACCTGTCAGACCCATGACTTTGCTCCTTCTGAACCTTTGAAGCTACTGGACCTCTGAGTCTTCATAGTCGCAGCTGCGACTCTCTTGGTCATAATTGTGAATTTTGCCTTACTTGGACCCTAAGCTTTTGGACCTTCTGGGTTCAAAGTCGCCCCTACGACATCTTTGTAGTGGCTACGACTATGCATGGTGAAGAGGTGTAGCGGTTGCGGCTTCCCCCTATTTTAGGCCTTCATCTTCTGGAGCTTTTGGAACTCAAAGTCACAACTGCGACTTTCTTATAGCGGCTGCGATTTTTTCTTAGCCTTTGAATCTATCTTTCTGGCAGCAACTGCTATAGTGTCAAGTGCATAAGTGTATAAAGTTAAAAAATTTGGTTTTTTGCACTTATTTTCTCCCCTTTTGTTTGATACCATTAAAAACAAGTTGGATTTAAATGAGAGAATTAAGGGTTTTAAGGAAAAATGCAACAATATAGCAAGTAAAATATCATATACATAAACAAACTGAACAATTTACATATATATATAAGCATCAACAAGTAATATAGAAACGACAAAAATGAGCCAAAATGCATTAAACATCAAAATATTCAAAAACATTAATAAAATGTACCAAAATTATTAGTAAGGGCCAAAAACAAGGCCAAAACATCTAAAATATCCCAAAAATATCCAAAAAGCTAAAACATTTCGAAGCAAAAAGCCCTAAAATAAGAAAGTGGAGGAGCATCTTTATTTTCAGCCTTGGAAAAGCCACTAATATCAATAATGGCAGCAGCTGCTATGGCTGCAATGCAGGAGAAGTCCTCGACTTTGGCTTTCCTTTTGTCTTGCTCCTTGGCTATGGTACTAGCGATTGCATCATTCGAGTTGGATTAGAAAGATGGAGGCACTTCCGCTTCATGCAACTCAACAGACATCTCCCTTTGTTGGTGCTAAAGCCAATAGATTGCACTGTTAAGAGCTGATTGAGAAGTTTTCACCTCTTTCTCCATCGAAGTGACCCGAACGTTAAGTGATTTGATGTTAGCTAATATAACCTTATGACACTCAGACTGATGCTGTTCTATCTTATCAAATTTAGTTGTGAGAAAGTCAAATAAAGCAGTGGATGAGAGATCACTAGGTGTTACTGGTGCAGGAGGAGATGGTAGAATGTTGTGCTATACTTTAATGTCTTTCGCTTCCTATTCCTCTTGACCAACTAGTCTATACCCTCTAAGAACAAAAACTCCATCTTGGTTTTTCTCTATGATATTCATTTTCATAAGGGTTTGGGTCCCTAGGAATTTAATGTCATGTTGGGGGTGGACAAAAGGTTTAATAGCTGTGGACTCGGGTCGAAAATGAAAATTTGGCTCGGTTATATCATAGGCAATTTTTGTGATCAAATGGCCCACCACTATGTCTCTTGCCTTTTTCTTAGCCAATGTGTCAAAATGATCCACCAACCATCGTCCCGACACAAGTTTGTGCCCTTTCTCCATACACCATAAAAAGAAGAGTTCTGACTTTAGCATTGCGCTATAACTCGTACCTTTCCGTTTATAGTATATGTAATAATACAATGGATAATTTTGAGGATAAAACTCTTAATGCTAGTGGTTTTGGAGTGTCTAGGGTTAAAGTCCAAATTAGACTCAGTGATTTCTCTCCTAAACACAGTAGGGTCAAATTCATCAACATAGTTTGCCTCACCTTCCTTTGTAAAACCAAAGATTTGACAAGTTTGCCTAAGGGAAATAATATATGGCCTACCAAGCAATTTAAACCTTATTTCCACATAGGTGGATCCCCTCTTAGTCTCTATAGTTAGGTGTAATAGCTTTCATTTTTGGTTATTTTATTAATTGTATGTTGTTGAATTAATTGTAGATATAAATGTTTTGAGAAAATCCAGAAAATTTCTGGTTGCAGGGAGGATTTTGTGAGGCTGATTTCTGTATTTTAAAGGAATAATTTAATAAAGTGTAAAGCATAAAAAATTGTAGACGTATATCTCATCTTTAATTATATAAAATGGTTCTGTAAAATTCTATGTGTGTGAAGAGTTATGCTTCCTTGGCCAGAACCTGTCTGTTCTATTATTTTCTGTAGGAATCTGAGTATGTTTGAATTTTTTGAGAATGATTGAGGCTATTTGAGCTAAAAGTGTAAACATGAGAAATATCTCTTTATGTATTGTGATGTTGGATATAAAATTTCAGGAGCTTTGGATAATTATAGCTCAGTAGAGAGTAGAATTACTCAGGCCTGTTCGGATGAATTTTGGGCAGTAAGTCAGGGTGAATTTTATCGAGTCACCATAGTTTGTGTAGTTACCCTTTTGATTTGAATTTTGGATATGTTGGACTTTTGAATGTCTATTTTAAGTGACAAAAATAATCAAGGAGTTTGGATGTTTGTAGCTTATTTGCGAGCTAATTAAATATAAGTCGTCGAGGAAGGGTTCCAGCTCGGCAGAGCTAGTATTTGCGAGCCGGCAGTGCGAGCAAGCAAAGTGGTGAAGTGGAGTTAGGCGAAGAGGAATTTGGCGAAGAGACATATGCAAGGTGGCATATGCGAAGTGTAGTTAGGCAAAGAGGAGTTTGGCGAAGAGGCATTGCCGAGGTGGCATATGCTAAGTGGAATTCGCGAGGCGAGTTGGAGAGGTGGCATATGCGAGACGGCATATGCGAAGAGGAGTTCGCGAGGAGAGTTTGGCGAGGCAGCATATGCGAGGTAAAATATGCGAATTGGATTTGCGAAGTAGAATTGCGAAGTGGCATTGCTGGAGCGAATTGGCGAAGTGGGAATTGCAAGCTGGCTTATGCGAAGTGGCATTGCCGAGGCGGGTTGGAGAGGCGAGCTAGCGAGCGAAAATTTTGAAGCAGTAGCCTATTTAACCAGTGCCCAGTAGCGATTTCTCTGCACGATTCTTCTTCTTCTTTTCTTTATTCTTCTTCAGTTCTTCTCAAATTTGTTCCATTTATTTTCTAATACATTAATACTCAAAATTAATGCATTAAATCTCTAGATTATCTCATTATAAGGCATAAATCTTCAGTTTCAAGCAGATTTTCTCAAGAAAATCAGTTTTGGAGAAATAAGGTAAATTTTCTTCAAATATCATTTTCTTTTTAGATAAATAAATTCTGATAGTTAGAATAGTTAATGATGAGTATATAGAATTTATTACAAGCATTTTGAGGTTATTAATGGGAATTAATGTGGGAGAAAACAGAATTTATAGGTTGTAATGAATAGTAACATGAACAGTAATTTCGAAATTAAATTCAGATTTTCTTTAAGAGTTGAATTAAATTAATGTTGGGAATCAAAAATAGAAACTATAAGATGGTTAAATTCTAAGAAATCATATTAAGTAGTATTGATTAAGGAAAACCCTAATTTTGAATATTTGGGGAAATTTCATAGGAGAAGAGAATGAAGGAAATTGAGGAGATCAAAGTTTGAGCCAACTATTGAAGGAAATTCAAGTATAAATTGTGTAGAGGTAAGGATGAACATTGCATATACGTATTTCTTCTTTGATATGATTGTCTAAGTCTTCATAATATTCTCAATTATGACATTGTATTAATGATATATTAATTAAAGTTTCAATGATATTTTCAAACCTATGATAATTTTTTTATGTGATTACCATAATTATCTTGTGAATGACTTGGTCATCTTTCCTTGGACTAAGTTCATATGAAACCTAATTGTTACTTGATTGAATTTATGCTATATATTGATGGTCTTGTGACCAATATATTTCTTGTGAGATTGAAACCATATGACCCTATGGATAGAATGCTCTTCCCAATGAGAGTAAATTCATTAGTCCATTATGCACTTTGGGAATCTAGCTGATAGGGTTTTTATCAGTGTTCCACCTAGAGGGGACCATGAACTCTAGGCGTATGCCTGGCCAAGCATGCGTTTGCGATAAGGTAGCAAGGACTACCGATGCGCTCTGTTATGATAGGTAGCAAGGCTACTAATGCACTATGTAGTTCTACCATGTAATTTGATAGTGCTATTCGATTGCGAGCACTTCTGTTCTTGTAAGCCTAACCATTTGATATTTTCTTACCCATGTTATATGGATTGACCTTTCCTTTGGATTGATGGATTTCTTTATATTGTATGTTCATATCTTACTGAGTTGAAGGCCCACTCCTCTTCTGTGGATTTCAGGTGATAGTGTGGCTCGTGAGGGAGCTAATTTAGAAGATAGAGCTTCTTGACTCATTCCTCCAAGAAGCTTTCATTGTAATCATTTTTGATATATATGTATATATTTATTTAATTGTATTATGGTACTGTATGTATCGGGAATATACTCTAGAGTTCCGTAGATGGATGTTGGGGATGATAATATTTTGATGACTAAGTTGTTATATTTGGGTTACCCTTGTTCTTTAGTGATGTGGGAAGTATCTTTTGATTGGTAAGGAACAAGAGGAAATTCGTATATGATAAATATATATGTATGAATGGTGATTACCTAAATCTTGAAATGAATATTTGAATGATATATATATATATA
>CANXYC012093241.1:0-12448 GCA_948193065.1 Aleurites moluccanus | reverse complement strand
TTAATCCTATTGGCTAATCCAAAGTCAACTTAGTTAGGTTACACATACAATTGACACACCAAATCACAAACCAAAGGCAATAATCCCATACATTGAGCTTAGGTTAACAACTTTGCAACCTACTCATCTAACCATCCAATTTAAAGCCATTTGATCGAACGGTCAGATTTAATCAAACCTAAAATAATACCATAAGGTTGCACACACTTGATAACTCTATATTATAATGGAAATGACCAAAATGCCCCTAGTGCAACCGAAACACCGAAATCGCGCAACGTGCCGATAACAATTTTTTCCGAAATTATTTCTTAAACTACTACTCAAATAAATAAAATAAGGCCATTTTCAAGTCTTTAAATTATTTTCTCCTTTTAAATATGATATTACATCCATAAAATCCGACGGGCGAAAAATGACCATTTTTCCCCCAGTTCACCATAAACTCAAAATTTACCGATTAAGTCCTAGCAGCCTCTAAACCATTTCTATGCCTAAAAATATTTCAAATAATATGCATAAATACCAATTCCATGCATAAATACATATTAACATCACTATATAAAGAAATCAAAAATCTCTCCCCCGAAGAACCCTATAAATGATAGGTTCAAGCTAGGCTGAGGTGTTACAAGGTCATGGTGGTCCAAGCAAAACCTAAATAAGGGTGGAAAAGAAGGATCTAATCTAAGTAAGGCTTGAAAGTTTGTGGATGGTTTAATGGGTTCAAAGTTTTTTGGGCTTTAGGTTGACCATTGACTCATTGGTTCTTAGTCCACAAATGTATGATTGCATGGTTATGCATATATGCATGTGTATGAAGAAAATTGGTTCATAATGACAGTTTAACATTATTATGGTTCATGGGCCCTAAAGTCCAAGGTCTAATATTTATTATATGAAGGCTAGGTGGTTTGGTTTAAGGGTACCCATCACACTAGAGCAGTGATTTATCTAACCACATGTGAAACAATGAGTTTCGCATGGGTCCAACAGTATGACTGCTCCTTACACTTTCAAAAAGATTGAAGATTTGCCGTGGGGTGGATGCTTTCGCTATCTCCCAACATACTCAAAGAGAGTTGTTAGATCAATGCTACTTGTTATCCAAAGGTTGAATTTTGTAACTGGTTATGTAGTGATGTATGAAAATCAAAGTTAAACTAAAAGCCAAGGAAAAAGACATTTAAAAAAGAAAAGAAAGAGATTTTCAACCAATTGGTAGTCCTCTTTAACTTTTGAAAAATGTTCATCCCCAGTGGAGTCGCCAGCTGTGAGGCCTCGCCCGAGCACCGCGTCCGGTCCGCTAAAATGGAATTGAAAATACTTATTTGGGACGATTTCTCAAGGATTGAGATGACTATAGCGCCTTTTATTTGAAAATAATTTTGAGTTTTGAAGTCGTCACCTTAAGTTATTTTTATTGGAAAAATTTAAGGTAAAATCCATTTTGACTCTAATTTTATTCCAAAGGAAAAAGTGTACTAGTCTTTCAAACCAAAGAGAATTCGAAAACTAGATTTTTGGTTGAACTTGGCTTTTAATTTTAACCTTGATTTAAAACATTTTGATGAACAATTTAAAGAATGACACATATAAATGAAATAACATATAAGATGAATAAACAAAGAAATAAAGCAATAAAAGAGCAATAAAGTAAATTATTACAATTCAAAAACTCAAAATAGGGGATATCAACTCTAGCTCTTATGGGTTCTAGGTTGATCACACATTTCCCAAAAATCTAAGAAAATACATCCAATAAACAAAATAAGAATCGAATAAACAAAGTAAAAAAGAAAAAGATGGTTTTTTAACATTTTTGGATTTAAAACTTTTATACGAATTACCTGCGTATCTCATTGAATGGGAATCAAAACCCACGTAGTTCTTCCTTGTTGCAAATAAATAAGGGTTGATTTTATACCCAATTTATTATGTTTTGGTTCTTTATTTTGATTCTCTACAAAAACTAAAGAAAGGTAGAAGATGAGTTGTTTATTTTGATGCTCTATCAAAATAAGAAAAAAAGAAGAAAGTTTATGAGTTGGTACCTTTTGTCTTGATCTTTGGGGAGGCAGTGGATGGAGTACTCTTCCAGATTGGAGTTCCACCTTGAATTGATCGAAGGGCAAGGAGATGGTTGAACTGCCTTTTACCTGACAATTCAAAAGAAAAGAAAACAAACGGACAGTGACTTTATATTAAATAAAATTTTGAGGCTCTACACGCCTCAGATTTGGTCCTTCTTTAGCTCAAAAAGAACTAAAGAAATAAGAAAAAATAGATGTGTGAGGGAGAAGAGAATGAAATCTAAGAAGAAAAATTCAACTTCAGATATTTCGGGGCCCTAAGCTAGGTGGAGGAGGCTCTCTATTTGTAATAGAGAGTTGGGGGTCAAGTTTTATCATTTTTCGATGTAGGATTTGATGAAAAAACCCTAAAAAAGGAAATTGCCACGAGCATGAAGGAGGATTGCTGCCAGAGGGGGGTGGCAGCACCGCCACCTAAGGAGGGCGACATAGAGTCTCAAATGGGGCGGCACCGCCAAAATGCCATTTAGCCGCCGCCATAAAGAAAGGGCGGCGCCACCCAAGAGGGGTGGCGGCACTGCCCAATGGGGGTGGCAGCACCGCCTTAGGGGTGGCAGCACCACTTCCTAAAGGGGGTGACAACGCTTCTCCTTCAGAGCTTGGATCTGTTTTATGATATTTTCTGAGTCCGCCCGTGAATAGTTCAGTCTTCGGTTAGCGTCGTTCGACTTGGTACAAGTCCGAGGGGGTGTAAAAAATCAGTATTTTCAATTTATCTAAATTTTTAAACTTAATTTAAACACATATAATAATTATTCCCTGCCTAAATTTTTCAATACTAATATAAATATTTCACAATTTTCACAAAATTATCTCCAAATAATTAATAAATAATTTCAGAGCAAATCTAAACATATTTACTGGAAATTTATCAAAAAAATCTACTGTGTCTCACTTTTTCAGTCCCAGCTTCGATCTCCGATCGAGGCAAAAGTGATATCATTGGAAAGCTCATAAAAAATGGAGTCCAAAAAAATGGTCTCGCTATAAATGTGGCTGGAAACGGCCTGAAATGGCTGAAAAATTATTCAGTCAATCCAACTTTGATCGCCGAGTGCAGTGACTGGAAATAGATGAATTTCTGGTGGTGATCTTATCGGCAGCTAGAAAATCCCCAAATGCAGCGCATGACCAGAGGTTGGATTTCCAGCAAACATTTCTCTCTCTGCGTTTGATATATATATATATATATATTTAAAATCATTATTTTTTTTACGAAAAATCTGGAAAAATATTCCCTTATAATATTCTATCTTAATAAAATAATATATATATTTAAAATATTATTTTAATTACTTAAATAAATAAATAATTACAATATAATATAATATAATTTAAAAATCTAGAGAATATTTTCAAAAATAATTTAATAATTTATAAATAAATAATATCAAAAATTTTAAGTTTAGGAATTTAAAAATTTATATTCATTAAATATTATTAAAATACTATTAATTCTCGATAAAATAATATTTTAAAATTAATACAAAAATTCGAGTGTTATAAAATTATTTTTAAATATATCATTTTTAAGTGGACGATACAAATACTAACTTGTACTAGTTTTCATTACATAATAGATGCATATAAATATTCTTATCTATTCCCAAAACGTTCGAGCTTTTTAAAATGTATGATGCTTTAATAGAAATTAGTTTTACACTGCTACTGGAGGTTCCAACTTGGAGAAGATGAAGATTTTTGGAATTTTCTATATTTACATAGCTCCTGAAAAATATAAAACTACATAAAGGTGAATATATAAATACTTAATGAATAATATACATGTTATAACATACTTATGAGACTTGGTGATTCAAAACTAACTCACAAGAATAGTTCTTAGTTTATATAATAACAATAATTGTATAAATATAGAAAATAACTATGATCATTTATAAAGGTTTGCACATTACAAAAATTAAATGATCAAGAAACAAATAAATACTATGAAGTGACATGATAATGTAACAAAAGAAGATAGTATTAATCATTGACAAGGTCCATCGGAATGCAAACTACTAAAAAATAGTAATTCAATTAGGTTGACAATAAGTATTGTACTAGAAAGTTCCTTAAAAATTAAAAGGTAAAAAATAAGTATTTAAGTCATTAACAATGGTTGCATAAATATTAAAATCTTTACTTAGTAATACAATCATCTTTAACACTTGAATCCTTAATATGACTATTATTTTTATCATTTCTGTAATTAACATAATAATTTTCTTGAACATTTGTAATAGTAGTTAGGACAAATATTTAGACCATAGGATATTAATCCCTTTTTAGTGAGGGTCATCTTATTTATTTAATTAGAATGTTAACCCCTTCCTAGTAAAGGTTACCTTGATTATTTAGCTACGATATTAAATCCTTCATTGTGCACAATGTCCGATATACCTATTCCTATCCCATTGGAAAGTATGTTTTTACATCTTAGTTGTAACGGTTCGAGTTTATTACATTATACTTAGTACTTGAATGAGCATTTGAACATTCTTTTTTGTATTATATCATTAGGTCATAGGAAGGACATTCATAAATAATGATTATTTTTCATATAATAACATAAAGATAGACTAAATACAAAGGATTAGAGAATCAATGAGTTAGCTAAGATAATTCAACAATGGATTTAGGGTGGCATGTGATTTGATTCTATATGGACCACTTGTGAAAATTATCAATTTACTCAATATCAAGAACTTAGGGGTCTTCTATCAAGACAAAATAATATAATTGATCATTTGAAGTAATTCAATAGATACAAATGAAATATGATTCGATTACGCAATAAGAAATATAGTTTATTGGTTATTTAATTACATTCTAATGGAGCATCAATCATTTAGCTGGGCAAAGATATAGAAGCAAACATATTATTTATTATCAAAGGAAATTTAATATAACCATATCATTTATAGGTTCAATTATCAAGAGTTTTTTAGAGATTGTCATTATTTTAGGTTAGATAGTCATAGAACAATGTTCAATTAGATATAACAATATCATAGAAACAAAGGAATTCAATGAATCATTGAAACAAGTAGTTCGTCCATTTTAGGATTTTCAAGATTCATCATACAGTAATTCAAGTTTCAATGGAACATTATTCAATTAGGATTAATAAAGAGATATAAGAAAACTTATTAATTATCATCAAAGGAATTCAATTAAGAACATCAAAATAGGGTTCGATCATCATGCTTTGAAGAACAACAAAATAACAATTTGTGATTATAAATTAAATATAAGCATATTAACATATCTATTACTCACCTGAATTGCCAAAACTTCAAAATCTACTTCTTACTTCACTAGTTAAAGTAAGTAAGATGGACTTCCTTCATTAGCATCACCATTTTATTCAACCCTTTTAGGAGTTACAATTTAATTAAATCCAATTTAGTTTCAAATAGTCTATAAGGTCTTAAAAGAATTGTATATAAAATTATAACTCATTTGAAATTTATTTACTATGCCTAAAAACCTAATTACTCATGTTTCTATAATTTGTCATTCTGTTGGACAGCTTGAGTAGTGTAAAATTGGCTAAATATTTACCATAGCAAATTATGTTATTTTGAGCATAAATTTTCATGAGACCCAGTCAACATATGTATTAAGCTTCATATTAAATTTCGTCCAAATCAAAGACCATTTACCCCTTGAAATAAATTAATTTCAATAGCCAATAAAAATTGTCCTGCACATAATACTTCCTTAGCAGTTTGTATTTGTGAACATGTGATTTTGCACTCAAGTAGACTCGGATCATGACAGATTGATTAGCAATCGACTGAAGATCAAAGTCGACTTCGAATACAGACAAACCAGACTATGCCAAGCTGATCGATATCAACTAGAGGTCAAGCCACTTCAAATTGGGCGAATCATACCGGATAGGCATCAAGATGAATCTGGTGGCACCTGAGCTAGGCCTTTGCGGCAGTGCCAAGCTTAGCTGGCGGTGCCGCCAGTGGCACAAAAAGCCTTAGGCAGTGCCACTACCCAGGCAAGCCATTACCGCTAGTCTTGCATGCTCCTGCCACCAAGCTTCTTGCTTTCTACTGCCAAACTTTAGTCTGTGAATCCCGCATTGAATTCAACTCTGATTTTTTATCAGATGTTTTCCTATAAATATAAGGATCAAATTCAACTCAAAAGACATCGATATCGACACCGACTCTCATTGAGTTTCAGAACAGGTAAGTCAAATTTTATTTCGTTGGCTTTCCTTCCCCCCCTAATCTTCAGTTTTCTTTATCATAAGTGGTTCAATTCTCTTTGATTTCGAGATAATTTCTCCAACTCTCTTTGAGTAGGAGGAATAAAAGACCTAGAGTGATCTCTCTTTGAGTATATCTATAAGTATCGCCATTTTATCAATTGGATTAATTGAATCAACTCAAATCACACCGTAGTGCTAACAAATCAACTTGAAGCATGTCGTAGTGCAGACAAATCAACTCAATGCACACCGTTGTATTGACAAATCAACTCAAAGCACGCCATTGTGCTGAAAAATAAACTCGAAGTGTGTTGTAGTACTGACAAATCAACTCGAAGCACACCGTTGTGCTAACAAATCAACTCGAAACATGCCATTGTGCTGACAAATCAACTCGAAGCATGCTGTAGTGCTGACAAATCAACTTGAAGCACGCCGTAGTTTTCATCTTACCAAAGTAAAGTGGAACTCCGATTCGGGCGAACCCCTTCAAAGAAAGTGTCCCTCTCAAACCAAGGTATCGTGTTCATACCTCAAAATTAATTGGTTTAAATCAATTAAAAGAACAAAAAATCAATCTTCTCTTAAAATCGAATCAACCCCCTTGGCAAGAAGGGAGAACTGTGTGGATTTTTATTCCTATTCAACGGGATATGCAGGCAAGCTACTTCATTGCTTCAAATCCAAAAATACTAAAAACTCTCATTTTTCTTAAATTAATCTGTTTTAATATTATTTTTGGGAATGTGTAGTTGACCTAGAATTTTCACTGAGGGCTAGAGTTAACATCCTTTATTATTAGCTTTTGATGTAATAAAACTCTTTTACTTTCTGTCTTCTACTTTATGAATATTTTACTTGCTTTGTTATGTTCATGCATCTTATAATTGTCATCCATCGTATTAATGTCATTCTTATAAATTGTTCATAAAACTTATTTTCATAAATCAATTGTTAAATGGAAAGCGAAAGTTTGAGTTATTATAAATCAAAAACCTAGTCCCTGAGCTCAGTACCGGTTCGAAGGTCTAGTGATTTTATTCTTGTGCTATAAATTGGAGTCAAATTAGGTTTTCTTTCTTTTTCCCTTAAAAATGAAGGTGGAAACTCTATCAATTTTCGATAAGATCAAATAAATAATTTGGCCGAAGCTGCCTTTAGTCCATGGGAATTTGCCCCCTTTTTGATTTGAGCATCTCAGTGATCGAGCGAGGCCTCATAGTTGGCGACTCCACTGGGGACAAGCTTTTTTTTTTTTTTTTTAAAGTTAAAGAGGACTACTAATTGGTTTAAAAAGAAATGAATACTCTTTTTTTTTTAACTAAACTTTTATTTTGACTTTTTACTTAACTATTGACTTTGCATGCATCACTTTTGCATAACCAGTTATAAATAAAAAACTTTGGATAGTGAGTAGTATCGACTTGGCAACTCTATTTGAGTATGTTAGGGGATAACAAAAGCATCCACCCTATGATGAATTTTTAATCTTTTTTAAGTGTAACGGGCAGTAGTATTATTGGACCCTCATAAAACTCTTTGAGTCACATGTGATTAGGTATATCATTACCTTAGTGTGACAGGTACCCTTTAAACTAATCCAACCAACCTTCAGGTAATTAACATTAGATTTTGGACCTTAGGGCCCATGAACCATAATATTGTTAAACTATCATTATGAAACCTTTTTCTCATGCCATAATCATGCATCATTACCATGCTTATGCATCCATTATAGTTAGACCAAGAACCTTTCGAGTCAAACCTATGTAAACCAAAAAGCCTTTTACCTATGACCCAACTAAGTTGATCATACTATCTTAGAATAGGAACCCATTTTAAACCTTGGTCAAAACTAAACCTAACATATGGTTCTGATCTTTTGAAGGTACCAATGGTTGACTTACCTGAAATTAAAGTTGGAATTGAGCTTGAAACCATAAACACACTCCTCACCAATCTCTTTAAAAGGCAAGAAGACACTTTCCAAGCTGCTATAGAAGCCCAACATAATCGCTTCATTGAGATGAACCTCTAGTTCACTGAAAATATGAACCAACAGCGCTAATCCTTTTTCCAGGAGGTGAAAACTATGCTAGACTCACATCCATCCACCAATCCATCCAACCCAAAGGCCAATGCCTCCACATCAAAGCTACTCATAGTTGATCTAACCAATAATTGGTCAACCCTAAGTGTCACTATTACTACCAACCCTTTTTTCCAAGAAGGAGAGGATCAAGTTGCATCTAAAACCAAGAAACTCATGGAGAAATTTGAAGCCATGGAACAGGTCCTCAAAAATATTAAGAGGCATGAGGACTTAATCGATGTTGACTCCCTCACACTTTTTTCCAATGCAAGGGTCCCACCAAAATTCAAGATGCCATCCATGGACAAGTTTGATGGGATCACCTTCCATAAGACTCGTCTTAAAATGTATGTGGGGGCGATGAATCCTCTTGGTGTGGACAATGAGCACCTTGCTCAATTATTCCAACAATCCCTTACTGGAGCTGCTATGAGATGGTTTGTTGATCTAGACACCAACTTTAAAAATTCATCGGATTACATCTGTAACGTTTTTGTGAAACAGCACCACTATAACATTAAGGTTGACATCACAATGAGGGATCGTGAAACCACCAAGCAACAATAAAGGAAATCTTTCTCCACTTTTCTTACTAGGTGGAGGGCAAAAGTTGCCTAAATGATGAATAGACCCACCGAGTAGGAGCAGATTGACATCATCATCAATAACCTCCTCCCAATGTATCAAACCCATCTCCAGACTCAATATCTCTCATATTACAAAGCTCTCATTGCCACAACCTCTAAGATTGAAGATCTTATCTAAAGTGGGCAGCTTAAGGATGAAGTCACTAGCTTTTCAAGGTCCAGAAGAAACACTAATTACTATCCTAACTCAAACAAATCCACCAATCAGAAAGGTAGAGAAGTAGCTATTTTGTCCAACCATCCTCCTATGAGACTTGAAAGGAGATCCTTCGCTGACTTGGGCATGCCTTTGAGTATGGTGTTTAGAAAGGCATTGGAATCCAAATTGATCATACCTTTAGAGCTAAGACCACCATTGAACCCTATATCCAAGAGTTGGAATATGAGCAAGTATTGTGAATATCATTAAGGCCATAGGCACAAAATTGACATGTGCAAGAACCTATGGCATATTATCCAAGATTTAATTGATAATGGAGACATTCTACCCCCAGGCCCAGCATCACAAGCAATCAACTTCCAAATCACCAAGTCCAAATCAATTGCAACCACTCCACCAAGCTTGAACATGAACCTATCTCTTTGATTCGATCATATGAAGACCATTGTTGTTGTATGCTAGATCTTAATGAATTTGTGGATGAGCTCCATGCCATAACCTAGAGTGAAAGATTCTACCAGCCTCTTACCCAACCAACCCAACATTCCTCTCCAGTTTAATCCATTCCTCCACCTACTGAAAAGTTGAAAGGCAACATTATGCCAGATGAAGATGTTATGCTAAAGCAATTGAAAAAGACTCAGGCAAACATCTACATTTGGAGTTTGATCTAGTCATCCTACCCTCATCGCCAAGCTCTTTGCAAGGCTTCGCAAGGCTTTGACATCTTGCCTGAAACCCTAGTTGCTTCCTTAACCAACTCAACCAAGGCTACATCAATCATTTTCAGCAACCATAACTTGACTAATGGGGAGGATAGCCATAACCATGCCCTGTATATAACTGTTATGGCCCGAGGAAAGACAATCCCATTGGTTTTACTAGACAATGAGTCAGCTTTAAATGTGTGTCCATTAAAGGTGGCTAGCTGCTTGGGTTTGGAAACTATGGATTTCACACCCTCCTATCAGATTGTGAGGGCATATGATAACACCAAAAGGGAAGTTCTCAGAGTAGCTACCTTTGATATGACCATTGGGCCCGTGACTGCACCTATCCCTTTCCAAGTAATTGATATTCCAACCTGTTTTAACCTCCTCATTGGAAGGCCATGGATCTATAAATTCAAAGCTATACCCTCTTCCCTCCACCAAAAGCTCAAGTTTCCCTATGGAACTTCCATTGTCACAATCAAAGGTGACATGTATGGAAAGAGTGAGATCCAGCTAGCCATGCCAATATTGGAAATCCAACCTAAACTGACTGAGTTGCCATTATCAGGATTCTTCTTTGACACTATTCAATTCATCGAAGGTGATGAAGGAAAGGAGTTGGTTCCCTTTGACTTTGACCCTTATGGAAGCATAGTTGTGGCTAACATTATGAAAAAAATGAACTATTTTTATGGTCTAGGTTTGGGGAGGAATCAACAAGGGATAATATCTTTCAATGACTACACTGTGGCTAAACCACCATTTGGGCTTGGCTATGAACCCACCGAAGGGGATAAGGAAGAGATTTAGAAAAGAGATAAGCTAAGGGCTGAGGCTAAGATAAAAGGTGAACCATTTGATTAGAAAATGTGCCCCTACTTTAAAACTTTGAATGGCTACTTTGTGAAACAAGGGAAAGATTTCCCTTATTGTGGTTTTCCTGAACCTTGGTATTGCCCCTTAACCTAGAAACTGACCCCAGGGTTTGAAATTTGCTTTGATGTCAGGCTCAATTTAGAAGAATACAAGCCAATTTTCATACTAGAGAAGGATTGGGAAGAAAACATGGGAGCTACTCTCTTTGAGCAAGTTTTCATGATATGAATACTATATAGAAGCAAACCCTACAAAGCTTATCTAGACCACTTTTCCTGTCACGACTCGACCCAAATGGGCACATGACCGGCACTAGGGAACGGAAAAGCATAAGGCTTCTGGAACCCGTAGTAAGCCTGACTTACCACTGAATAATAACAATTGTAATATGACAGCTGTAACTGTCACAAATAAGGATTATGAGCCCACCTGTCACACAGAAACTCAATAATTTAACTTCATTTTCTAGCCACTCAGGGTTAACATCATGCACTTAACATCAATTTAAGTTTCTGCTTAACAGAACAACTAATAGAAATATGACAAAAAATCTGACATAAAAAAATGACAATGCGGAGCTCTATAGATTTTAATACAATGAACATAAAATAATTACATAACAAAACAAAATAATTCCATTGCCTAAGAAATGGAAGGTAGGAATACTTAACTTAAAAAAAAATTAATCTCTTTTAGCTCGACCCAGAACCTGGAGAAATATTGAACAGGGATGAGCGTTCAACTCAATGAGCTGATATATATATATATTAATTTAACATGCAAGTCATTTATTAAATCTACATGAAATGTCTTATCACATAAAATCACCCATAAACATGCATAACAATCATGATGGAAAATGTCTGTGGAATCCAACCTCATCTATGTTTTCGTTTATTGTAAATGGGGAGCCGACCCCCTCCCTTGACTCTCTTAAAATCCAACTACGGGACCACGGTGAGTCATGCTCTAACCAGGCATCCCTATACTTTCTTATCCATGTCTAGGGGCCATGATGAAACAATTCTCTAATCAGGCAATCCTTGCAATAACATCATAAATCATGTTATGTCATGTTACATCGTTGATGTTTTATGTGTTAGCGGTGGATTCCACATCACCCTATTTTCTATCGTAAGCACATACATACAATGTCATTCATTATCATCATCAACATCATATAATATGACATAAAAATACATCATGCTACTAAATCTAATGCAATAATGATAGCTTATATACATATACATATATTTCATTTATAGATCCCTTACATGTTATGCTTATATGCAGAGTTAAATTAAATATACTAACTCACAACTTAACGACCATTAACCATCTAGCTCTTTTCGGAGCTCCTGAAATCTGACGGCTAGGAAACTCCTGTAATACCTTGACCAAAAAGCTATACAAAGGATTTTAGAATATAAAAGTGTCACGACCCGGTTTCCCGAGCCACGACGGTCCTAGGGTACGGGAGATGCCAATGGCAACCGGCACCCGTAGAACCCAGTACCATCACACAATCTATCAACCTCAATATATTATTTATTTATTAGTCAATTACCATCCATTAAGCAATTCTGTTATTCATTCTGTTAACCTGTCCATTATTCTATCACCATAATGCAAT